>CM050167.1:379064989-379149989 GCA_027410445.1 Discoglossus pictus
GATAGATAGATAGATATAGACAGAGAGAGATAGATAGATAGATATAGAGAGAGATAGATAGATAGATAGATAGATAGATAGATAGATAGATATAGAGAGAGATAGATAGATAGATAGATAGATAGATAGATAGATAGATAGATAGATAGATAGATAGATAGATATAGACAGAGAGAGATAGATAGATAGATAGATAGAGAGATAGACAGATAGATAGAGATAGATAGATAGATAGATAGATAGATAGATATAGATAGAGAGATAGATAGATAGACATATATAGACAGAGATAGATAGATAGATAGATAGTTGTGGAGAGAGGGAGAGATATAGACAGATAGACAGATTTTAGCTTTAAGTATATACTGTGTAAAGTTTATTAATTAGCGGATAGTGTTGCCATTTTAATGGGAACTTTATAAAGTGAAGCTGAGGTTAAACAGCACTCGTTAGTTTAATAGCAGAGAGTGAATTTTAACGAGTCTGATTAGACTGAGCTGCCAAAAAACAAGAGTTATTTTTCAGGTTTCATGATTTAATTCCTATAAGAAAGAAGTCTTATTTTTTCCTTTTCTTGGAAAATTGTGATCACAAATAAAACATATTCTCACAAATAATGACCCAGAATGCCTGGCGGGTTGAGTTATCAAGGGAATTAAAGCTATGGTATGTTTTTATAATGGCCCTCTGTTTGAGCAATGTCTTACAATGTCAGCTGTCAGTGTCCCTTTAAAGCAACAGTCCGCAGCGCTCATGTTATTTTTGAACCACTGGAGCTGATCAATGGAGGTGCACGGACGGGTGACCTCCTGGTGCTCCAGTGATGAAGTGTGTTGTCCACACAATATGGCCGGGGACCCTGGGCTAGCTCTACAGACAATTGGGTTGTTATGTTTTGTTCAGAGCTCAAAGGTCTCGTTTTTTGTGTGAAAACTGGGGAGGGGGCAAAAGTTGAAAACAACTACCCAACATTCCTGTTTTGGGGGAAAGTAAATATTTTTTTAAATGTTTTTTTATGTTATAGTTGAGATTAAACTTGTTTCTTTTATTTACTATAGTAATGGTCCAGTTTTAACAATTTATAAGTATTAATGTATTAAACTGAGATGTATATATATATATATATATATATATATATATATATATATATATACCCATGTAGATAGATAGGTTGAGCCAGCCTAGATCTTTAGGCTGGCTCTTTCCATCTTTTGCCATTGGTGGCAGAGTGTACTACCACTTCCTTGTAGCTGCCTTATTTCTGCACAGACGCAGACAAGGAGGGGAAATTACTAAAGGATTGTGGGTGTGTATGCGGATGCGATGGCCCACATTAATATGCAATCCAGCATCCCAGGTGCTATTTACTAATGGATATTTTCCCTTTAATATCTAACCTTAGATAATTCTGTATTTCTGTAGTGGTCAATATAAAGACCTGCAATGTTATCTGGCAATGAGACCCCTCTTTCACCCTTATCAAGCACTGTAAGCCACACATTAGCATACAGGAGCAACATATTAGCATACAGGAGCCATACATTTGCTTACTGAGCCACACGTTAGCATACTGAGCTGAACATTAGCATATAGGAGCCACAAAAAACAATTCTAAATATTTCAGAAATTATTTACTTCAGTACAATGATTAGCCAATTTTTAATGCTCTTTGACATAAATTTCCTGTTGGGGTGGCAAGACCCTTTAAGCTCTAATATTCCAGGTGCTATTTACTAATGGATATTTTCCCTTTAATATCTAGCCTTAGATAATGTATAGTAAATGGGGGGTTTAATGGGTGTGTTATAGACACCATATTGTGAAAAACAAAGTTCTCCAAATTCACTAAAAACAGATTTCACTTTTAATTACCCACAGTGCTGATATTCTGCATCAACAGCACAATACTAGAATATTTTTTTTTATATTGCAGTGAAAAGAGTATGTAAGCATTTACAGGGAGCTTGTAATTTATTGTGCCTTCAGGACCTCAGAACTTATATCCCTTAAGATTAATATATATATAATATAAGGTGCAGCTTAACTACAGATAAGACTCAAAATAACCTGAATTTGTCCAAAATTTGGATTTTGAAACCTAACATTTCACCCCTTAAAAACTATTATAAAACAGTGAAAATAGTAACAAAATAAAAATGTTAATGTTTTTATACTTGATTGTATTTAACCCTGTAAAGGTCTATGGAACACATTTTGATACAAATAAAGGATAATAATAATAATAATAATAATAATAATAACAATAATTATAATAATAATGTGCATGATATAAGAGTCCCTTTGAAGCCTGGTCTAGGGATTATACAATATGATTATTTTGAAGTTCCATCCAAAGCATTGTTGTATTAGGACTCAAAGAGACTCACAAAAAAAAAATCACAACTGTCATAATATAAAGTTGCTACAATTGTCGTACTCTGGGGGCTCATTGAACAGTTGAGTCTAAATTCCCCAAATACTTTATGAAGACTTTTAGCAGCTGCTCTTATTCCCATTTGCTGATCCACCGCGGCTCCACTTTTCTTAAACTCACTTACGTTACACATTTGTAACAATGAATATAACAAAATATATATTTTTTTTCTCTAAAATTAATGCTAAATGCTTTTTGGCAATTGCAATTGTCTTTACATATGACTTTATGGTCTTTTTTAACCTTTGCTGCACTGTTTTTTTGCGTGACAGTATTTAAAAAAATGAATAAAACAGATTTACTTGGCATTTTGCTAGATTTTCAAGACTGGAATCTGGGTTTCTGCTACTATAGATGCTCACAGCCTCATTCCTACCAGGCTTCATACCCACAATGCTCATACCCACAAGGCTTCAGGCACAAATATCTTAATTTTAAAAGGTCTGTTTCACACCAAAACCCATTGTTTAGGTTATTCTTAATGAGCATGAAAAACTGGCTATATGTTGTTTTATTTTTTTTTCTAAAGTAAATAAATCCTGGGAAATAATTAATTAGTTGCTTTGATGTGTTTATTAGGATAATATTCTGTATTTCTGTAGTGGTCAATATAAAGACCCACAGTGTTATCTGGCAGTGAGGTCCTCTTTCACCCTTATCAAGCACTTTAAGCCATACATTAGCATACAGGAGCCATACATTAGCATACCGAGCCACACATTAGTATACAGGAGCCACACATTACTATACTGAGCCACACATTAGCATACATGAGCCATACATTAGCATACTGAGCCACACATTAGCATACAGGAGCTACACATTAGTATACAGGAGCCACACATTAGCATAGTGAGCCACACATTAGAATACAGGAGCTACACATTAGCATACTGAGCCATACATTAGCATACATGAGCCATACATTAGCATACATGAGCCATACATTAGCATACTGAGCCATACATTAGGATACAGGAGCTACACATTAGTATACAGGAGCTACACATTAGTATACAGGAGCCACACATTAGCATAGTGAGCCACACATTAGAATACAGGAGCTAGACATTAGCATACAGGAGACACACATTCGCTTACTGAGCTGCACATTAGCATACTGAGCCGCACATTAGTATATAGGAGCCACACATTTGCATAGTGAGCCACACATTAGCATACAGGAGCCATACATTAGCATACTGAGCCACACATTAGTATACAGGAGCCACACATTAGCATACTGAGCCACACATTAGTATACAGGAGCCACACATTAGCATACTGAGCCGCACATTAGCATACAGGAGATGCACATTCGCTTACAGAGCTGCACATTAGCATACAGGAGCAGCACAATAGCATACAGGAGACGTACATTCGCTTACTGAGCTGCACATTAGCATACAGGAGCCGCACATTAGGAAACAGGAGCCATACATTAGCATATAGGAGCCACACATTTATCATACAGGAGCCACCTATTTATCATTCAGGAGCAGCACATTAGCATACAGGAGCCATACATTAGCACACTGAGCCACACGTTAGCACACTGAGCCACACGTTAGCACACTGAGCCACACGTTAGCACACTGAGCCACACGTTAGCACACTGAGCCACACGTTAGCATACTGAGCTGAACATTAGCATATATAGGAGCCGCAAAAAAACAATATTTCCAAAATTATTTACTTTAGTACAATGATTAGCCAATTTTTTATGCTCTTTAAAATTACATCAATTTCCTGTTGGGGTGGCAAGACCCTTTAAGCTCTAATATATGTGTGCTCTCATGTATAAAATATGACAAATTCTAATAAGCTTAAAACTTGTCTTTTATATGTTTGGATGTGACAAAGTGACCTTTCATGGTAGTCAGTGCACCGACCTTTAGCAATACAAAGCTGTATATACATATATATTTAACAACTGTGCGCTGTTGAAAAGTTACTTTAATAAAAGGGATCCCATGCAATGAATAGGAGCTTTCAAGCAAATACAAAACTATCCTCAAATCCTCATGTAATGACACAATCCATCATTGCTTCCATATTGTGCTGCAGACGGCTCATCCTCTCTCTTGTCTTCATTGAAGATTACCCTCTGTGAATAAGTCTGTTGTTTATTAATTTCTCTTCTACGTAACTTTCTCAGTGACTTACCTGTCATTATTGAAGAGAAGGGAGGATGAGGGTCAAAGGGGCACTTGAGCCGCCCCGACTCCAGGCTGTGCGTGTCTAGCCGGAACATTATTTCCTGCACAAAAAATACATTTATTAGACTATGATGTTTGCAGCTGATACACGGACACAAAATACATCAACAAGCATTAACTTTAGAAGGATCTTGTAAATGTTCTCATAATATATCTATAAACTCCAGTATATAATATCCTGACCATGAATATCATGGTCTTATAATGTAATCGGTATGACATCACTGCAATATATATATATATATATACATATATATATAGTAAATATATGTGCCCACAAATGTAAAGTCTAAAATAAGTTAAAATACTTATTTCCTGCTCAGAATTCCGAGAAATACAGTTATTACACTGCATTCTGGGATCCTGGGCAGGGCATGCAAATGTGCCCACAAAGGCTCTGCTCTTTAATCCAATACCATTTCAAACATGGCTCCTTTTAGGCATATGCCTGCTGTAGAAAACAGCTTTAAACATAGTCCAGGATGGATTATGTACAAGCCAGGAAATCTCGAGGTTGCTGCCTCTCATTAGTGTGCAGCCAGTTCTGGATTTTGTGGGGAGGTAGTTTACCACATTTATGGTGGGCAAAAGAGATACAGAAAATGGTATCGGATTAAAGCCAGTAAGCTTGAAACAGCTGTACATGCATAGGATACTCAGCTTGTGTTTAATCCAACCTTGACTTTGCATTAAAGCTGTGTAATACAGCAGGCAAAGGCTTAAAGGAAGCCATGTTTGATAATGGCTAAGGATTGAAGAGCGAGGCATTTGTGGGCACATTTGCATGTCCCAGTTCAACTTCCCAGAATGCAGTGTAATAACTGCTCGGAATTCTGAGCTGGAAGCAGGTTTTTAAACTTGTTTTAGACATTCAAATGTGAACACGGATGTACTATTTATTTACTATATATGTTATATATATATATATATATATATATATATATATATATATATAGTAAATAAATAGTACATCCGTGTTCACATTTCAATACCTAAAACAAGTTAAAAAACCTGCTTCCAGCTAATAAAAACAGTTATTACACTGCATTCTGGGAAGCTGAGCTGGGACATGCAAATGTGCCCACAAATATATACACACACTTATACGGTTCCTTAATAAATAAAAAGACCCCTCTCTGTACCAAGCTGCTCATACAGAGGCAGTTAAATAAAAAAACAAAATGGTAGACAACTGCAAAAAATCAGAAAATAATTGTAAATTTTATCAAAACTCTCTAATATATGTCACAAAGCATATGGGGTTAGTGACCTCATCACATTATCAATCTTTATTCTCTGGCTACGTCTTATAGCAGTAATGGTGCTGACAACTTATAGGAATGTGTGATACATTGAATGTGTGACCCAACCTTCTCCCAATGGATTATCACATACACTCTACTTTGTGAGGGATCATCTACCACTTCATTAACTTTATCAACAGAGAGAGCTGATAGATGCCATACATTTAATAGCCCGCCATGTTTTGCTACAGATGACATTACCTCTTTGGGACTTCCAAGTTCAATATAGCCACACTGAGGGTGGAAGGCGCCCGTGCCACATGTATACACATGGGTTTTGTTGTAGTGATGAAGGACTTTGATGAAGTTTGCACAGTCAGCCTAAAACAGGGAAAAATAACACATATGAAGCTTTAAACCAGGGACCTTGCCATATCCAGTTCATTTCACGCTAATTGCTTTGATGATGTAATACTGGTTTTTGCTTGTCCTACATTTTAACGCCGTACCCCCGGGAACCCGTGTCCCAGACAGACCTCTTGCTCCATTCAACTTGTCAAAGCCCAGACTGGTTCATGTGACGGTTACCGTCTGGTTCGAAAAGTGACAGATACTGAAATAACGGTAAATCATTACAGAACTACCCAATTATACCCCAAATTATACTTTCTAAGACATAATCAGCAACTTTACTAAAGGATGCTCAGATGTACCAAGAGTGAGGTAGCCATGAGTGTCCAAGATTTTATCAGACTTGATAAAGAGAGGTTGAACCTCTTGAAAGGTCATCAATATAAATAAGGCTTTTGTCCAATACAAAAGGTATCAGAATATACTGCAATATATATATATATAGATTAATAATTACTAAATTACTAGATTACTGGTCATTTACGGCTGATTGACTCGTCAATACATATATATTGATTGATTGTTGGACCCCTCAACATAATATGCACTTATTGCTTATTCGTGCCTTCCGTTGGCTTGTTTTATCTGCTTGTTAGAGCTGCTTTCTTAGCATGACTGGTAAGACTCTCTCTACTTTTATTTATTAGATTGACAGTTGAATATCTCTCTACTATCTCTCATACAGAAGCAGCTAAACAAAAACAAAATGGCGGCTCCCACTGTAGAATCATACAGTCAATACATTAAATCAGTAACTAATTATTTTTTACTTACTTCTTGTGAATATCTACACATTATCAAGTATGGTTATTCAGCCATGGAGCAAAATACCACATCTTTACATGCATATCCAAACTTATCCAAATGGACTTTATAAATATTCTATAGACGGCAACACCTAAAAGAAATAGTATTAAACTATACCATACTTCTTTGGAGGACAGTCCCTCTTCTCAGAGGAAATTAACATCCCAACTGCCCTCCTTTTGAAGGTAAGTCCCATATTTACGGGCAAAACCTTGACCAGGTCCCACTTTCGTAGGCACCTCCTGTTTCTCCTTAAATTCTAAGAGAATGATAGAGGCCTCAGGTGTCCATTCTACGTATAGAGCATTGTGCACATATTAATTGTCTAAAAAGTAGCTTATACATCATACAGAATGGAGTTAACACTACTGAATAGTGCATAATTTTTAAAGAATGTAAGTCTGTCTGTTTGGACATTTTGGGAGATATGCTCTACTAAATGACAAATATATATATATATATATATATATATATATAAAAAAATATAAATATATATATATATATATATATATATATATATATAAATAAATAAATATATATATATATATATATATATATATATAAATATATATATATATATATTTTTTTTTTAGGCCAATTCTATCAAGTTAGCTAAATATAATTATGCACATAAAACTTGATGCTTTGTAGTAATTACAGCATTGCTGATACCAGTATTTTGCTAGTGAGGAATTTCCTTGGATTTACTCCATTGTCCTCAGGCAATCAGATAACTATATAATAAGCAGTCTGTTCAGCCGCTGCCCTGTGTGAGTGTGAGATAAGTAATTGCTTAGGAAACAGTAAAATTAATCCTTATAATATATATTATTTATTACTGCGGTTTTAGAGAATACAATGTCAGTATTGAGAGTGAGTTATCCGCCGCTGAGAACATGACATCTGAATATACTCACATTGGCATCTTTCCCAGCGAGTTTGCAAAATTCCACTCTCTCTTTAGCTGCAGGCCAGTAAATCTGAAAATATTCAAAAAATAATGATTACAATTATTTTTCATCTCCATAATTATTTTTTTTAGAATTAATATTTCTGTTCACTTTATTTTTTATTGGACATTGTGTTTAGCGTGACAAGTTGTTGAGAGATTTGACTTTCTTTTTCAAGTCAAAAACAATAGTGGGGGGATATCTACTAAGCTATCACACTGGCTGTGGTGTGGTATGATGGCATAGGAAATAGTGCATAATAAATACCAGGATGCACATCACAGACATTATGATGCTTAGTAAAGTAGCTAAACCCTACCGACGAGGTCCAACTAAGGACGAAACATACCTCTGGGGTTTGCTGTTGTGTGAGTGAGAGGGGTTTTTACATTTTTAGAGAGATGTGATTGCATTTCCTGAAGCAAGGAGTCTGCTTCTGGTCAGTGATGGGGAAGGAATGTTGTGTCAATCTCATCCAATTATCTCAACAAAGGCTCTCTGTTCCCTCCTTCCCGACCCATCTCTCCACTGATACATACTTGACAAACAAGTGCCTTTTTCTTGAATTGCAGTGGACCTTTAAGCAATTTGTTTTACATATCCATCTCTTCAAGATTATAAACTGGGAAGATAATTATTTTTGTATCAATAAGGGCCATCGGGAAAAAAAATAACTTTATATTAAAGTTAAATATTAGTCTACATTTTATAAAAAGCAAATAGAGTTGCTAAATATTTACTTAAGACATACTAATACCACATGGGAGGCGAAACGGACGTCTCTCACAGTAAGAGCTGTGAAAACCAGACAGTTCAGTTACACTGCAGTCAGCTCCCTAGATTATGGCCATGGCATGTCATATTTCTATTTTATCACCTGTGTGGTGTGAGAGGAGTGAGATATCCCTCCGTGTTATTTAGGCTACATTTACAGTAAAATTGTAAACAGATATGTTATATTATTTTAACATATAGATATGATATTCTTTTCCAGCTTATAAATACTTGTCATCAAACTGAAAATATTTTCTTTTATTGCATCAAATCTTGTGTATTTACTGTCATTTTTTGTATAGTATATGGGAAATGTAACACATTATAAACAAAGGGTGCTTATAAAATACTTATAATAATATATTAAATCTGAATCAGAAGAAATAAAATAAAAAAAAAGTTCTGAGGATAAAAAGGAGTTAATTATTAAGGATATTGCAGATAAAAAAATGAATAATCGGCTTCAACTATCGTCAAAGTCGCTCACAGGATGCGCCTGGCTGAGCAACAAGGCCCTTAATGAATAACCTCAGAGATTTCCTGTTCTGCATTAATGAAGGATTAAATGGACCCTTTCATGTCCCAAAACAGATCTGTATCTATGAAATCTGGGTAGTTGCATCTCCTAATTTGCATATCTATCTATCTATCTAATCTATCTATCTAATCTATCTATCTAATCTATCGCCTATAAATACGTATATGGCAAGATATTTATATAAAGATAATCAGACAGATTGATGGATGGATGGACAGACAGACAGACAGACAGACAGATAGATAGATAGATAGATAGACATGGATAGATAGATAGATAGATAGATAGATAGATAGATAGATAGATAGATAGATAGATAGACATGGATAGATAGATAGATAGATAGATAGATAGATAGATATACATGGATATATAGATAGATAGATAGATAGATAGATAGATAGATAGATAGATAGATAGATAGATAGACATGGATAGATAGATGGATAGATAGATAGATAGATAGATAGATAGATAGATAGATAGATAGATAGATAGATAGATAGATAGACATGGATAGATAGACATAGATAGATAGACATGGATAGATAGATAGATAGATAGATAGATAGATAGATAGACATGGATAGATAGATAGATAGATAGATAGATAGATAGATAGATAGATAGACATGGATATATAGATAGATAGATAGATAGATAGATAGATAGATAGATAGATAGATAGATAGATAGATAAATAGATAGATAGACATGTATAGATAGATAGACATGGATAGATAGATAGATAGATAGATAGATAGATAGATAGATAGATAGATAGATAGATAGATAGATATGTGTATGTAGATAGATATATAGATATATAGATACATAGATAGATAGATAGATAGATAGATAGATAGATAGATAGCTAGATGTAGATAGATAGATAGATAGATAGATAGATAGATAGATAGATAGATAGATAGATGTAGATAGATAGATAGATAGATGTAGATAGATAGACATGGATAGATAGATAGATAGATAGATAAAGACATACAGCTAGATAGATAGATAGATAGATAGATAGGTAGATAGATAGATAGATAGATAGATAGATAGATAGATAGACATGGATAGATAGATAAAGACATATAGATAGATAGATAGATAGATAGATAGATAGATAGATAGATAGATAGATAGATGGATGGATAGATAGACAAAGACATATAGATAGATAGATAGATAGATAGATAGATAGATAGATCAATAGATGATAGATATTTTCAATGCAATATAGACAAACCATATGGCAGTATAATCTCCCAATGTATACACCACTATGCATAATACATTTGCATACTAATTTACATAGTCAAATGCAAAACAAGTAGGGTAACTAAAACAATATGGTAACCACTAACTGTTTGCCTCAGGCACAACTGGCTGTTACTTTTTATTCTTTCAGTCTTAAGGAAAACAGAAGTCACACTTTCTATTATGTGCTTTTAACATTAAAAATGTTTTTGCATGAAAAAAAATGAGCCTGAAGTCTAGAGAATGCACATTAGATGGGTACGAAATATCTACAGTGGAAACTGATTGCTCCGCCCCTCCATCCCCCATCTCATCAACTATAATGTTTGATAAAAAAAAACTGTGTTAAGCCTTAATTTATTACCCGGTTTGCAACAACGTTTTTTAGTACTGCCATAGTACCTGGGTTTTCATGTATAAAAAATAATATTTAATTAAATTCAATAGTCCTGATAATGTCAATGTTATAAAGATTTTTGACATTGTGGAAAATGTACTAAGTGCTTTCTCACCTGAGTTAGAAGGTCTGTTTTTCCCCATAGATAAAAGTGCTTAGTAAATCAATTGATGATGTGAGATGCTTAGTACATTTTCCCAATTATCTGTAGCTGATAAATTCAATATCAATATTGTTGTTTAGTCATGTCCGACTCTTCGTGACCCTATGGATCACAGCCTGCTAGGTCCATCTTGTGTCTGGTTGTGCTTATTCATAAGGCTTAGTTGTCAAAGATACTGGAGTGGGTTTCCAGTTCCCTCTACAGCGGACTGCAATTTGTCTGACCTCTCTGCTATGACCTACCTATCTTGGGTGACCCTATATGGGTTAGCTCACAGCTTCATTGAGATACACAAGCACCTTTACCAAAACTAGGTCACGATTCAGAAGGGGCCATAGGAAATAGTGCATATTAAACAAAGTAGTAAATTCCCCCATGATCCATACATAATACATTTTATATCGATGTAAAAACTACCAAATAAACATAATTTAATATAAATAAAATGTAATAAAACATAATGCAATAGAAATACCTATAAATTACAGTTAAATTGACAGGTCAATCAGTACTAGCTCTCTAATTCACTTATAATATCAGTCTAATTTACTAAGCTATCCAAAAAATGTTCTCCTTACGTCTTATTTTCTTATCACAAAATATTTCTTCCTAGTCTGTCTCCGGCTAATTCGGGAACACCCTCATTTTAGAGAGGTATGTTAATAATAAAATAATTGGGTGTCTATTTTTCCAGTCATTTCTATGTTATAACAATTTAATGAAGAACATCTGTTTCCGTAATATCTGTGTCAATGTCAGGTTATCAATCCATGGCGACCATTATTACATTGAAATCTATCTTTGAGATATGTTTTTAGACCATCCTATGGTTTGTTTTTGTAATATTTGTATAGAGAAAGCTTAAAATAGTAATATGACATAGGAAGTTTTACTGAAAGAAGACACTGGGTCACAAGAGTTCATTCTATTTTCTCATGTACCGTATTGGTTGTTATGATGATGTTCAAGGAAAGGCCAACAACCCTCTGTCAATGGAAAGAACAATATGGGTTTGTGATGGGACTAGATGACTGTGCCAGATAGAAGGATTCTTCCTCTGGATGTTTCTGCCAGATACGAGGATTGTCCTTTATTTGCACCATGATCTCTATAAATATTTTCTTAAATTCATTATTTCTGCTGAAGATCCCATGAAAACCAATGATAGAAAATCCAATGAAAACCAATCGTAGGAAACATCATGAAAACCAATGATAGAAAATCCAATGAAAACCAATCGTAGAAAATACCATGAAAACCAATGATAGAAAATCCAATGAAAACCAATCGTAGAAAATCCAATGAAAACCAATCGTAGAAAATCCAATGAAAACCAATCGTAGAAAATACCATGAAAACCAATGATAGAAAATCCAATGAAAACCAATCATAGAAAATACCATGAAGACCAATGATAGAAAATCCAATGAAAACCAATCGTAGAAAATTCAATGAAAACCAATCGTAGAAAATACCATGAAAACAGTAATAGAAAATCCAATGAAAACCAATCGTAGAAAATCCCATGAAAACCAATGATAGAAAATCCAATGAAAACCAATCGTAGAAAATCCAATGAAAACCAATCGTAGAAAATCCCATGAAAACCAATAATAGAAAATCCAATGAAAACCAATGATAGAAAATCCAACGAAAAGCAAATTTATTCTACATAATCTATAAAATAGAAAATTAATAAGAAAGTATATTATGAAATAATAAATTATGAAAAAATATCCTTACTCTATATATCAGTAAATATTACATTGTGATGGTAAATTTAGATACATTGAATGTTTTCTTAGCGGACGTCGTTATTAAATGGTTGATAAAAATGTGATCTCTGCTTATCCTGATATTTATTATTTTATCCTACATTTCTTTATTACTATAAATATTATTTTAGTTTGAAAAATGCAGCTCATATACACAACACAGAAAAGTTATTTAGATAATGATCCGACTGGGTTATAACCTAAGCTATGTCTCTTAATTAATACTGTGATGTCTATGGAATATATCATATTAAAGTAAACCATTGTCATGACTGAATATGAAGCTGGTCAGATCCCGTGCCTTTAACTGATTACAAACCAGTTTGTTCATCAGTTTTTAATTTATTTATGTCAATGAGTAAAGCATACATGTACTTTTCCGGTATATGTATGTATGGTGGTGTCTAAGCATATACATTTTCTTATCTCTTTGAATAGTACATTTATCATCCCCTTTGAATGTCTAAAAACAAGTTAAAAATCGTATTTCCAGCTCAGATTTCCCAGAAATACAGTAATTGCACTGCACTCTGGTATACTGGGCGGGGACATGCAAATGAGACCACAATGCAATCTCGCTCTTAAATCCAAAACCACTTCATACATGGCTCCTTTTAGGCATGTGCTTGCTCCATTACACAGCTTTAAGCAAAGCATAGGATTGGATTATATGTTGTTTAGCCATTCAGTCGTCCGACTCTCCGTGACCCTGTGGACCTCAGCACACCAGGTACATCTCTCAGTCACTGCCCCCCGGAGCTCCATCAAGTTCATGTTCATTGCTTCAGTGACCTCATTTATCCATCTCCGCTTCTGCTGTCCCGTTCTCTGTGTGTCTTCAATCTTTCCCTGCATCAGGGTCTTCTCTAGGGAATCTTGTCTTCTCATGATATGGCCAAAACATTTGAGCCTCAACCTCATGATCATACCTTCCAGTTAACAGTTTGTCTTAATTTTCTGTAGTACTGATTTATTAGATCTTCTTGCAGTCCAAGTTTTGCAAACACCACAATGCAAAGGCGTCAATTCTACAGCGCTCAGCCTTCTTTATGGTCCAGCTCTCTTCTAACTATGCAGACCTTTGTTGATAGTTTAATATCTTTACTTTTTACTAGCTTGTCCAAGCTTTCCTTACCAGAAGCATTAAAAATAAAGCATAGCATAGGATGGATTATGCACAAGTATATATATATATATATATATATATATATATATATACACATATATATATATATATATATACTAGCGAATTGCCCGTCAAAAAATGACGGCAATGAAATTGTAAGGTAGCTAAATTAGTAAATGAATATAGTGTACCTATTTTGAAGCATTGTGATGAAGAGCTGGCAATCTGTGTTGATGTTGCTGCAGCATTAGTGGTGTGGAGCTGCTGTATAAGCGTGCTGAATGTGTGCAGTGTAACACTGTGCGTGCGCGAGACCAAACCGTTAGCGTAGTCGTGTACTTCCGCATTG
Organism: Discoglossus pictus; assembly: GCA_027410445.1. Taxonomy (NCBI): domain Eukaryota; kingdom Metazoa; phylum Chordata; class Amphibia; order Anura; family Alytidae; genus Discoglossus; species Discoglossus pictus. The sequence continues at coordinate 379,079,443 of CM050167.1, forward strand.
GTGTAAAATGGCGAGTAATGTGTGGTATAGGTCTGTATCGGAATATCCGTAGGTGTTTTGTGGTGTTTTGCGAGTTTAGAGTGCTGTAGCTTCGTTTTCGTTTTGTTCGGCGGCCATTTTTTCTCTCGCTTAGATTTTTTTTTAGTCTCTAAACTGTTTTATTTCGAGTAAAATCGAGGTGTAAGTTGCATTTCTGAGGTCCTGGGTGCTCCCTCTTGGTGTAGGTAAGTTTTTTATGTATGTGCTGTGTGTATGTATTGTGTTTTAAATGTTTGTATGTCGGCGTGTTGCGTCCGATGTTTGCGAGGTCGTAATGTGTGGTAACGTGTTTCGTACGTTGTTTGCGTTCCTCGTAAAATTTAGCGAGTGTCGTAATTTGTGTGTCGTGTTTTTTGAGTAGCGACGTGAATTTTGCGAGGGTTTGAGGCCCTTGCCCAGTGACCTCGCCAGCAACTGAGTCCCTCGCTTCGCGAGGGGCCTCAGTTGCTGGCATGGAGCGCCTTCGGCGCTCCATGCCAGCAACTGAGGCCCTTGCCCAGTGACCTCGCCAGCAACTGAGGCCCTCGCTTCGCGAGGGGCCTCAGTTGCTGACATGGAGCGCCTTCGGCGCTCCATGCCAGCAACTGAGGCCCGTGCCCAGTGACCTCGCCAGCAACTGAGGCCCTCGCTTCGCGAGGGGCCTCAGTTGCTGGCATGGAGCGCCTTCGGCGCTCCATGCCAGCAACTGAGGCCCTTGCCCAGTGACCTCGCTACGCGAGGGCCGCGGCTCGCTGCGCGAGCCCGCAAGCGTGAGCAACGACTCGTACGCTCACAACTATATATGTGATATATACACACGAAAACGGGTATTTGAAAATGTTTCAAAATGATTAAACTGCTTTAGTATAATTAAGATGTGTAATCCATTAGATTCAGCCAATTAAATATCAAATTGCAGTCGGTATGATTGCTGTATTAATTACATGTTTCAAACAAATTAAAACATATCTTACTAACATTTTTTTGCAGAAAAAAAGCATTGTAACATTTGATGGTTCAGGTACATGACAAATGTTTGCATATCCCATAAAACCTAAATAAAATGTATGTTGTTTGTTCAACTAAAATGAGCTTAAGAGAATCTTACTTTTTGTCTGTAGTCATTTTGACCTAATGTCGCACCAACTGGCAACCCAGGACCGCACCAGCCAAAGTGGGCATATTTTATTTTCTTATAACTACACCTATCACTACTTTTTTGGGCTCAGATTCTTGGGCCTCATTAAATTGCGATTTGGCCAATTGATTAGGGCTGTATATAAGCACATAGCATATTTATTTTAGAGAAGTTTTTAGTAAGTGAACCTCTATCCAAAATCAAGGTCTTCACTAACTAAAAACTTCTGTAAAAAAATATGCTCTGTGCTTAAATAGAGCCCTATTCAACTGGCCAAATCACAATTAAATGAGGCCCATGGAGTCTACAAAATGCTCTTAAAGATCAAATTACATTAGCCACTTTTAATTGAAATCACTCATCACTGATTATACTTGTAAGATTCTGTTTCACTGACTGTGCAGTTTGTGTAAGGTATCCCTATTTATTCTTGCTGGCTGCCTTATATCGGGTTAATATCCTGACAAAAAAGGTTAATTCGCTGTCAGTTTTCTTTTTGACTTCATTCTATATTTTTTCTGGGTGGCATAATTTAATTATAGACCTATATATATATTGGAAATGTTTTTAAAAGTTTTTGGTGGTCCAAATTATTCCTAGATAATTAAATTAGTTAAAAATTAGGTATATCTAAGTTTCCCTGTTTTTACCATTATCTAATCTCACACACGTCACTTATATCAGACAAACACGTTACATGTAGTCATTCTATACACATACCGAGTTACTTTATTTAAAAATAGAGCTTGTTTTCCACACCCCCAGAGCTGCTTACAAAGGTACAGTGTACCTACCAATAGAAATACTACATTTTGGGTACAGATTTTAACCCTTTACTAACCTTGAAGCCAACAGCAGCACAATGAAGAGATCTATTGATCAGTGTCTGGCTCCTCCTGCTTCCTTCCACACGGGGACTACACATCCCATGATTCCTCACTACACAATCTGCCATCACTGATTGTTACAATGTATTAAAATGTATTAGCTGCCTTTGATTGGACAAAATTAATTTTATGCAAATTTTAACAGAGATATTCAGGGGTGTTAACTAACAAAAGCTGCTGCTTGCAAACTCAAGAGCTTTAGCAAACATCACGGTGAGTTTGTGAATTTTTATTTTAGTATTTATTTCATGCAAAAGAATGTTTGCATACACTACTGATTCTACTCTATCAGATGCAATCATAATCCAGGAAGCTTATATATGCCTTAAACATATGACAATTTTTAAATGTTGCCAAACATATTTCTGTATACGATCACCCTCATTCAACTGCTCCGATTTTGGACTTGAAACACGAGTTACGGGCTCGCGTCCGCGATCATGTTCAAGCCCGCAAATGCTACTGCATGGTTTCCAATTTTCGCAACTGGCGCCTAACTTGAGGGTCGGCCAATTGAATAGCAGAGTAAAAGTAGACCTACTGGAGCCCGCAACTCGATCGCAGGAAATCGGCTACTTGCGATCGAGTTACGGCCCCGAATTGAATGAGGCCCAATATATCCAGAGAAAGATTGCTCAAAAAGAAGCTGCCAAAAAGAAAAATAACAATTCACTGTTCTAAAAACTGCCACAATTTTATTAGACATTTTTATTTCCGTTATAAATTCTGTATATTTATCGAACGTCTTCATAAATGAGTTTGAAAGAAAAATGATTTTTTTGGCAACAAAGGAACAAAATTGTTATTATTGCTAAATGTGAACGACATCTATAATATCCGCACATCAGAACCAGCGGAAACTTATCAGATGGAGCTTGTGTCCGAGTAACAAATCCATCATCATTAAGTCATTTTGCCTTTCAGACATAATGAAAACCAACATGTTACTTGTAAGAAAAGACTCCTTATCTTCAGTAGAGAATTAAACTAAGTTTAAGTTAACTGATGCTTGAACTGAAGAGAATGTGATCCTATCGGATTATAGAAATCCTATAGAAGAGATAAAATTAGGATTGTGTTGAAGTTGGCTCTATGTATAGTGCCTTTTTCTTCCTTAAGACTTAACACATCTTACTGCTGGATAGATAAGAAGCCACTGAAATAAGTTTTTTTCAGTTAAAGTGACGCGACAAAAGCCGCAGTTATTGGAAAAAATGCACATATCAATAAATATAATTGTTTTAAAAAATGTGACTTCAAGTATTAGATAATTGGGGTATTTCGTGGGGTATCCAACTCTTTATTTGGACCATCAAGTAACTCTAAGAGGATGTGCGTGTCAGGGTGAGGGATGATAAAGAAGAAGAGAAACCCCAGTTGGCATACATTAAAAAGACTTAAATAATTCAATTATAATACAATACCCTCATGTTTATATATAACTACCAAAAAAGAACAGCATGCATAGTTGCTATAGATTAGAAAATTAATAATTATTAGAAGCCTCTGTGACTATTATTATTTATCCAACTGGGCATGCTCTTCCTCTATGCATAACCCATTGTAAGCACCAAATAGTGGCCTTAGATGGAATTATATAGATTGTCCTTTATAGATAATATAGGATTAAAATGTCCAACATCGCACCTTAGTTATCTAACAATTTCCCTCATATGTTTTAATAACAACCAATAGCAATTATATTTATTTTTACGTGTTTTATATATAGCATATGTCATATTCCATTAATGAACATCTCAATACTTAATAAACTTATTCTTTCTTATTTCTTCTAGGGTAATGTGCTAGTGCTTGTTCAGTATAGGGTGGGGATCTGACTGCTCGGTAACATTGGGGCACATTATATATTTGTCTATCTATGTATATATCCATGTATCTATCTATCTATCAATCTGTATATTTATCTGTCCATCTATCTATCTATCTATCTATCTATCTATCAATCTGTATATTTATCTGTCCATCTATCTATCTATCTATCTATCCATTTATCTATCTATCTATCCATCTATCCATCTACCGTATGTATCTATATATATTTGTGTGTGTGTGCATATATTATATATATATATACATATATATATATATATATATATATATATACACAGGGTGGGATCTGACTGCGCGGTAACATTGGGTCACATTATATATTTGTCTATCTATGTATATATCCATGTATCTATCTATCTATCTATCTATCTATCTATCTATCTATCCATCTATCTGTCTATCTATCCATCTATCTATCCGTCTATCCATCTATCTATCTATCTATCTATCTATCTATCTATCTATCTATCTATCTATCTATCTATGTATCTATCTGTCTATCTATCTTTCTATGTATCTATCTTTCTATGTATCTATCTATGTATCTATCTGTCTATCTATCTATCTATCTATGTATCTATCTATCTATCTATCTATCTGTCTGTCTGTCTATCTATCTATCTATGTATCTATCTATGTATCTATCTATCTATGTATCTATCTATGTATCTATCTGTCTATCTATCTATCTATCTATCTATCTATCTATCTATCTATCTATGTATTTATCTATGTATCTTTCTATCTGTCTATCTATCTGTCTATCTATCTGTCTGTCTATCAATCTATCTATGTATCTATCTATGTATCTATCTATCTATCTATGTATCTATCTATGTATCTATCTATCTGTCTATCTATCTGTCTATCTAGCTATCTATCTATGTATCTATATATCTAGCTATGTATCTATCTATCTGTCTATCTATCTATCTATCTATCTATCTATCTATCTATCTATCTATCTATCTATGTATCTATCTATGTATCTATCTATGTATCTATCTATCTATCTATCTATCTATCTATCTATGTATGTATCTATCTCTCCATCTGTCTATCTATCTGTCTGACTATCTATCCATCTATCTATCTATCTATCTATCTATCTATCTATCTATCTATCTATCTATCTATCTATCTATCTATCTATCTATCTATATGTCTATCTATCTATCTATCTATCTATCTATCTATCTATCTATCTATCTATCTATCTATCTATCTATGTATCTATGTATCTATCTATCTATCTATCTATCTACCTACCTATCCATCCTTGAATAATAATGTTATGGTGGATACCTAGAATAAGGGGGAATTCATCAAAATAATAATGGATTACCAGTATTTCTGCCACCACTTAATCTAACATATTATGTTACTAATTAGCATATCAAATTGGCTATTTACTATTAGAGAGCTGATTGTGTAACTAGTCATTCTACAGAAACAATAGTGAATATCTCAGGAACGAATGTCTTGTAATAGGTATAGACGGTTTTTCATACCCTTTAAGAATCTTTTTTTTTTTTTTTTTAAACTTGCGTTTGGGGTGATGTGGTAATTCTATAAGTCCAGCATAAATCACTGCAACAAGGCCCTTTTAAAAAGAAACGTTAACCACTAAAATAATGTTAAAAGAACATCTTTCGGACTGTAAAACAAAATGATGTCGTTTCCAGGATAATTTAGTCTAAATAATGAGGTAATATGTCACATGTTGCTACTGTGTGATCCTATCTGTCACTGACATTCTGTAAATGGCTTTAGATATATTTACATAAATATCTGTGTCATGTTACATTATGTTATGATGGAAACTGACAAAGCAACTTACGCTTTTGAGATAACCCAGACGCACATCACCAATACAATTTATGTAACTTCTAGCACTGTTTAAAACTGCAGAGAGACTTAAGTGGTTATCCCTAAATATTCCTAAACGGAGGTGCATCTTTGTGGGTTTAGAAATAAACATCGGTTTGGATTAAAGGAATTCCCAATGGATTGTAGAGTGATGTCACACATTGATGTGCTCGGGTTTACCATATGGTTTAGATTAGCTTAATGGTTTTAAATAAACTATATAGTTGTGACAATGGCTTGATCGCGAAATTGCAAGATTCCTTGAGCACATCTTCAAATTATCTTTTTTTAGTATATGAATAATTAGGGTAATGCAGTATATAGTATTCTTCATATGTCTGGGCTATGGGGTAGAGTGGCAAGACGAAAGACTTAAAAAAGAGAGGAACGCCCTCGAAAGCTAGTCATGAAAACTAAGAACATGTTTGTCCAATAAAATAGGTATCACTCTGATTATATATGAATATATATATATATATACATATATATATATATATATACATATATAAATATATATATATATATATATATATATATATATATATATATATATATATATATATATATATAATAGACATCAAATAAGTGCAAATAAGCATTAGTTTATTACAGTAAAAAGCAATCCCTGCCCATAAAATCTTCAATTTTGTATGTGGTATGTAGTGGGATTGTGAGCTCCAACGGAGCAAGTCACAGTTCAGCGAGTCACAGTCATGCAGGACTATGGGATGGGTCATTGAGCAGGTCCGGTTTCACCTTGTGCGCAGAGCTAGAGGGCCTGGTACTGAAAGAAGAGCGGGGTAGTCCAGGTGTGTAGTGGTATGGATAAGGTGGATAGGGCTGTACTCAGGAGTAATATCAGATAGTAAGTGATGAAAGCTAAATAAATTAAAAGGAAGATGGACAACCAACCTGTATAGATACCAGTCTGTATAGAATGTCTAAAGATAAGTTAAAAAAAGTTTTAGATACTCAAATTTGAAAACAAATGTAGTATTTATTTACTATATAGCCATGTTTGCTAATGGCTAAGAGCGAGGCATTTGTGGGCACATTTGCAAGTCCCAGCTCATCTTCCCAGAATGCAGTGTAATAACTGTTTTACGTGGAATTCTGAGCTGGAAGCAGGTTTTTTAACTTGTTTTAGTCATTCAAATGCGGACACAGATGTACTATTTGTTTACTTTACTATATATTTACATATATATATATATATATATATATATATATATATATATATATATATATATATAGTGGGCATGAAACAAGTTTTTTAACTTGTTTTAGACGTTCAAATGGTTCTATTTATTTGCTTTATCTTGTTTAAAAAGTCCCTATAATCCCTCTGTATGTGTGTGTACATATCTATATACACAGGGTGGTTATACAGACTTTATGAACAAGATATATATATATATATATATATATATATATATATATATATATATATATACACATACATATATAGCAAATAAATAGCACCACTATAAAAAACTTGTTTCATACCCAGAATTCCGAGAAATACAGTTATTTCACTGCATTCTGGGAACCCTGGCAGGGACATGCAAATGCTCTTATAATCTATTACCATTTTAAACACGGCGTTCTTTAAGCATATGCCCACTGTATTATACAGCTTTGAGCAAAGCTAAGGTTGGGTTAAACTCTATACACACACACATATATATACATATATATATATATATATATATATATATATATATATATATATACTGTATCTATAGAAGTAGCAGTGAGTGTCTAGTGATCTAGATGAATCATAAGAGTAACGCAGTGTAGTGATGCGTTTTTTTTTTTTTTTTGGGACAAACATTTTATTTTGAGTGAAAAGCTCTACTAATATCTTCTGACTTGATAAAGAGAGGAGCAACTCTCGAAAGCTTGTCACTCGAACTAAAGTGTTTGCCCGATAAAAACGTATCTTTATATACTGCGATACAATATGAGCTATGACCTGTACAGCTCAGTTGATAATTCTCATGGTTTAGGATCCAGATATAGAACAACTGAAAATAACTGGTGGCAGATGTCCTGCCCGTCCCATGACGGAGAGGGTAACCCTGGGTGTTTCCTGCTGGCAATTAGACTGAAGTGGTGCCTGGATTTATACAGTGAGAGCAAAGCACGCCAGAAGATATAGACGACCTTATGGCATTTACAGTGTGGATAAATAGCTGTCAATCACATTTTACTTAGGGGGCAAAAGGAATTTTACACTGTTTAACCTTATTAACCTGAAGTTGCACCTGCTGGCACGTGTTAGCGTCAGATGCATAAACACATCACAGGGTGCAGCCTGTACAATATTAACAATGCATTAAGGTTTTGAGAAAATGGATGTTGTAAAGTCTTATTTGGCATTCCTTGGTGTGCCAGGTCCTAAGAATTCCTCCAGCTTTGGCCTTAGCAAACCTTATCATTAGATATATATACTGTATCTATCTATCTATCTATATATATATATATATATATATATATACATATATATATATATATACATATTATTCAGAATGTCCTGGAGGAAATCAAGTTCTTATTTTATATTTTGTATTGTTCAGTTGCTTCCAACTCTCCGTGACCTCATGCCCGTAACACGCCAGACACATTTTTATGTCCATGGTATTCATAGCCGAGATACTATAGGGGGTTCCTTCTCCAGCATACAGCTCCTGGTATTCCTAGGTGGTCTCCCATCCAAGTACTGACCAGGCCCAACCCTGCAAGACAGGACCGAGTCCTAACCACTAGATTACCAGGGAGCCCTTCAAGGTGATTACTACAGAATATGTTGGCGCGTTATAAATAAACAATAATAATACTATATGTGATACCTTTATATGGACAAGCAAAAGTTCTTCAATGATGAAGAATTCTGTACCTTTAAGGCTTCTTCTTAAAATAAAATGTAAGTCATCTAGAATAATGGCTTAGTCATTTGCAGTATATTCAATATACTTAAGATCTAATCTGTTTTTCTGCATTACTAGTTCAAAACTTAAGTCCAGGTATAATAGGTTACATGAACCCACCACAGTAAATAAAGGCACCTATTCATCAGAAGCCAAGTTTGAAACTCACCCTAAAAACCCAAGCACATTTTTCTACTGAAATTGAAATGCAGTTAAGTATTTTAGTTCACAGTGCCAAAATGTGGGGTTATGCATAAGTTCCATCTAAAAACTTGGAAATTTGGTACAAAATGAGTACAACACTAACACTTTGATATAGAAAATGTTTTCTTGCACTAATCTTTTTGGAAATGTATAGTTAAAATTGATGGAATATTATTGAAAAAGTACATAAACTTAAATCTCTAAATTGTCTATATTGTCTGACTGTATCTATCTACCATTGTCTAGTCCTCAAAAGCTTGCAATCTATTTACATCAGCAACGATCAAACTGTCTCATACACAATACCCTAATGTGCACCCACTGCACATACACACATTTAAGAACAAATTCATGAACACTAACATAAACTGGATAAATGTGCATGCTTGTAGATGCACATGCGCTATGGTAGCACTCGCCAGATATCTGAATATTTTCAGTTTTGTTAAATTTTAAGCCGTGACATCTCGGTACATTTTATAACTTTCAAATATTCTGTCAGAATCTTGTTTTTGTCCCAACTGTTTTAGAAAATAAAAAAACTGACACTTGGCTTTATAGGACGTGTGGTTCTGTTTTACTGCAGTGAAGCAAAGCAAATCTATCAAATGTGATTAATGATGCTAGCTTAGCAAGGCCAAATGGAAGTTTTCACCTGTACACACATTAGTTCTAGACATTGTGATGTCAGAGAAAAAGATATAACAGCATTTTTTACTGTTATCTTTCAGTTAAAGGGACAGTGTAGTAGAAGCTCTTGTCAGTCTTAATGTAGAGTACTGATATTAAAAATGTAAAGGAACATTTGCAGCCCCCCAAAATGAAACTCTTAAGTATTATTGCTCACTTATTTGCTCAGCTGTAGGGATCTTCTATTTTCAGTGTCTCTGTCTGTTTCCCTTCTAGTGTATCATAATCTGTTGCTATGGAGGGTGAAGGCAGCACTGTTTTGATGCAGAATTATATAAATAGTAGATAAAGAAATTTGGATTTGACCATGTATCTACTATTTGTACTGTGCTGAACCAGAGCAGTGCTTCCCAGAAGAAAACTTTAGATTATGATACACTAGGAAGGAGGAAAACGAAACATGCAGAGCCACTGAAAATGCAATATATCTAGGTGTGAGCAAACAAACATCAAAGAGTTAAAATATAAAACAATTGGGGGGCAAATGTGTCTTTACTATATTTTATTAATTGACAAATTTACTCTAATTTACTTTCAGATTGAAAAGAGTTTCTATTGACCCTTTAATGTCCAATGTACAACAATGTAGAAATGCAGAATCGGCAGAAAATTTTATTTTACATAAACTGACCTTTTGGGTATTTTTGTTAATATCAACCAAGCTGAGCAGATAGATGTAATCTTTAGCTCCCAGAAGCAGTGAGCTCCTCTCCTCATCCAGCAGCATGGTCTGAAAATCCGGGCGCGCGGTGGAGTCCAGCAATGGGATGCAGCTGTTGGCGAACACAAGGTCTGTGGGAAAACCAACGACAGGCTTTAGAATGAAAATGTTTACTCATAAGTCACTCATTACTGTTATAAACAAGCCAAGCCAGTAAGAAGGTTGTAGTTCAGATTACTAAGGTTTACAGTATATGCTTTGTGACTAGTATGGTATATGGCAGCAACCCATTAAGGACCACTGAATGAAAGAATGAGAATTACGCATGTTATTAAAAAACAAAATATCTTACTTATTTTTAAAACCTTTTTTTTTCACTCCATGTGACTCAATTTGCAGCTCTGATCAAGCACTACATTCCTCCTTTGCCGGCGAGTCCTTCTAGCAGCCATTTTTATAAATTATGGGGGTGTTAGAGATATCAATAATAATAGTATGAGGGTTAATGTTAGATGTCATGGGGATCAATAGAGACCTTCACCGTATAGGGGTTAATATTAGGTGCCATGGGGTAGAGACCCTCATCGTATAGGGGTTAATGCTAGGTGCAATGGGGGTCAATAGAGACCCTAATCGTATAGGGGTTAATGCTAGATGCCATGGGGGTCAATAGAGACCTTCATCGTATAGGGGTTAATGCTAGGTGCCATGGGGGTCAATAGAGACCTTCATCATATAGGGGTTAATGTTAGGTGCCATGGGGGTCAATAGAGACCTTCATCGTATAGGGGTTAATGTTAGGTGCCATGGGGGTCAATAGAGACCCTCATCGTATATGGGGTTAATGCTAGGTGCCATGGGGTTCAATAGAGACCATCACCGTATAGGGATTATTGTCAGGTGTCATAGGGGTCAATAGAGACCTCCATGGTAACAAGTTGATTTTCGTTGCCATGAGGGTCCATAAAAAATTACCACATTGCATTCTCCAATATTAAATACAAAAATCTTTTCTCTTAATATTTATAGTTTGTTTAAAAAAACACATCTAAATAAAATCAGTTTTAAACCAAAGCAGAGAGGATGTCTCTGGCCTGTTGTCTGGCCATTGTAATTTTGCTGCCAATTTGTTGTCTGTTTGTATTTGTGTCTGATTCTGTTTTCACATAGCAGATTGTTTATGAGTTTTTTTTAGCTTTGAATGTTTTCCAATAAAGAAAATGCCAATAATTTGCATTATTGATGATTTCTGAGAGTGACAGCGATTACTCATAAGCCCACTAATAAGCACAGTAATAAGAGTACTTGCTTTTTTTTTTTTAATTTCGCAATTAAATCAGTATTTGAAAAAAATGAAATGTAACTTTTAAAACTTACTTTTGAATGCTATTACTAGTCAGTTATTAGATAATATGATCACTACTGTGGTGATTAACTTCTAAATTGCGAGAGATAAAAAAACACAAAAGTAAATAACATTACAAGAATAAATAAATATCATTATAACAGACTGAAGCTGAATCAGTGGCGTGACAGCTTGCACTATATACATAATTATTCTGTAATCTATGCTAATGACTTGCACTGCCAAAGTATCTCATTATCAGAGTTTGCTAATTATAACCAAGGAACCAACCAGCTGCAAAACTTCTCTGCTTAGAAAAAAGTGTTGGAGGTGAAATAGACAGATAGATAGATAGATAGATAGATAGATAGATAGATAGATAGATAGATAGATAGACTGACAGATAGATAGACCGACAGATAGATAGATAGATAGATAGATAGATAGATAGATAGACAGACAGATAGATAGATAAACCGACAGATAGATAGATAGATAGATAGATAGATAGATAGATAGATAGACCGACAGACAGATAGATAGATAGATAGATAGATAGATAGATAGATAGATAGATATATAGATAGATAGATATATGTATAGATAGATAGATAGATAGATAGATAGATAGATAGATAGATAGATAGATAGATAGATAGATAGATAGATAGAAAGTAAAAGGATGATATAGATAGATAGATAAATATTTACGGTATCTATCTATCTATATCATAATTTTACTATAGATAGACAAAGAGATAGTCAGATAGAAAGATAGATAGAGATAGATAGATAGATAGTAAAATGATGAGATAGATAGAAAGACAAAGATATAGATAGATAGATAGATAGATAGATAGATAGATAGATAGATAGATAGATAGATAGATAGATAGTACAATTATGATATAGATAGATAGATAGATAGATGTATAGATAGATGTATAGATAGATAGATAGTAAAATGATGAGATAGATAGATAGATAGACAAAGACATAGACAAAGAGATAGATAGATAGATAGATAGATTAGATAGATAGATAGATAGATAGACAAAGAGATAGATAGACAAAGAGATAGATAGATAGATAGATAGATAGATAGATAGATAGATAGATAGATAGATAGATAGATAGACAAAGAGATAGATAGACAAAGAGATAGATAGATAGATAGATAGATAGATAGATAGATAGATAGATAGATAGATAGATAGATAGATAGTAAAATTATGATATAGATAGACAGATAGATAGATCATACTTTAGCAATTAATTACATAGTCTAACATAGAACATGATAGGTTCTCCAAATGTCACCTTTAATAAAAAAAAAAAAAAACAATATACATATTTATTTTAAATAAATGCAGATTATTTTATTTGTATAACATATTTACTTTGGATAATAAACACATATCTCTGTTAAATTCTCACCTTTTAATTGAAATTACAGGAACTATCTGAACATAGCATTGTTTGCACTTTCTGTACCATAATACCACAAATAACATAATAATACCCCAATAGCATACTCTTGTGTAACTGAGTTTATATTGTTTATAAATGCACTGATGTAAATGGCCCTTCTCTAATAGATGAGTGCGCTACTTAAGCTCCTTAGACAGCTGACTTATAATACATTTTATAAAGTACGTAGCATTGAGATGGTTTATTTATCCATCTTGTAACTGATCCAATAAAACTCAACGTCAGTTGGACGGCACAACCGCTCATGTTGTCAACACAAAGACTTGCGCAACTGCGGCTTTATTCATATCCTGTCAACAAATGTACTCGCTGTTCGCATCGCTCCGGGATAAAGCGGAGGTTAAACAACAAGGAAATGAATTGGATGTGAAGGAAGAGCCCGGAGTGTTTACACAACACAAAAACAACTGCAGGGATAATTAATAATGTCATCAGCAGAGGCTGGTTTATGTATGTACAATTTAAAGGGACATAGAAGGTTCCTGGATGTTACTGGGTATATAATATTTACTTTTATGTACTTTATATTATTTTATAAATTTTATTTTTATTGTCTAAAATCAACTAAATATTGCCTGCTTGAGTCTACCCTCCGCAGCTCATGAAGACACAGACTCTAATACTAACCAATCAGACCACCATTTGTCTGACCTCTCTGCTATGACCTGCCCATCTTGGGTGACCCTACATGGTTTAGCTCACAACATTGAGGAACACAAGCCCCTTCACCACGACAAGGTAGCGATCCTGAAGGCGTTAGTGAATCTATGCGTTATCTATCTATATATATATATATATATATACCTATATATATATATATATATACCTATATCTATATATATATATATATATATATATATATATATATACCTATATCTATATATATATATATCTATCTATATCTATATATATCTATATCTATATATATATCTATATCTATATAGATATATATCTATATATATCTATATATAGATATATATATATATATATATATATATATAAAAATATAAATATAAATATATATATATATATATATATATATATAAGGATGGATAGCTCGATCCAGGTCTGAGGACATTCAGATGGAGCTCTGGAATCCTTCTGTCAGACCATTAATCCCACTGTTGCTGCTAATGAGCCTATAAAGACTGTTCCTAATTTGTATAAAAGCCACATGCTCTCTATCTAGCGTTTCATCCCATTCTCCAGTCCAACAAACCTCTATAAGAAGCCAACGTCCGACCAACACCTGCTACACATCCGTAGCTGAACTAACTGAAAACACTAATTGGAAGCCATCCACAATCGTGCAACAATTAGAATATTTGTAGAAATCAAAGTTAATTAATTCTTCATTATTACATTTGTTCTGGAAAATTATCCCAGGTCATAAGGCCTCAAGAAAAGACATCTCATCATGGTTGAAATCAATCCAACATTCTTAATTAGTCTTGGATTTCTGCTTAGTCTTCAATATTATATGTATTTGTTCTAGTTGCTTAATAGCAATGACAGATGCTTTAATGATAGACTAATTTCATAAGGAATTTATTAAGGAGTAAACTTGTCCCACTTGGATCATCAGACGATGCTAACTAGGCGTTAATGCCAAATCAATAAATATTTCAAATAGTCAGGTTGGCAACGGCTATAAAGTCATTTTATTCATCTGGAATTTATCTGGTAAAGTTTATAAAAGATTAACATATGATGAAAGATATAGGGCAATAAGGAATATATTAAACACATTAGATCTGGTTTACAATGCTTGATTTATTAAATTGCTGCTTTTTTGGACAAGTAAACTTAAATTTCCTTAATTGGGAATAATGCATCAACTTTATTTTGCTGTCAATATATCACCTGGCCCTTTATAGAGATTAAAACTTGATTTCAATTAATATCTGCTAACATATTCACAGGCTAGATCAGTAATGGGCAACCTGTTTCAGTTGACCCATTCTGGATTGTTACCTTGTTGTGGTGAAGGTACTTCAATGAAGCTGTGAGCTAAACCATGTAGGGTGACCCAAGATGGACAGGTAATAGTAGAGAGGTAAGAGAAACCATGGTCTGTTGGAGAAGCAACTCCAGTATCTTTGCCAAGATGACCTTATGGATAAGGACAACCATATACAAGATGTGCCTGGCAGAGTCACGGAGAGTCGGACACAATTGAATGACTAAACAACATATTTTAGTTGAAGGGCCCCATATGTGACCGCCGAGTCCTTAAAGAGGCCTCAATGTTTTAAAGGTTTTTATTTTACCCAAAGCAAAATAGTAAAGGGGCTGTAGGAAAGGAATTAATCAGTAATAAAAATAACGAGGAGTATTTAGGCATAAAATTTAATATTATTTGCTAGTTTTAGAGAGATATAATGGACTGTGTACTCTCAAAATCAGGCTAGGGCAGCATGGGAAATGCATACGGGCCGTGTGTGGCCCCCGGGGCCCCTGTTACTCAGCACTAGGCTAGATTGCCTATAGAGAAAAGCTTGAAGAACATTTGGAGAATTCCTGGGCAGGTCTTGGAGAACTCTTAGAGAATTCCTGGACAACCCATTGAAAACTTCTCCAATTCCTATGCTAACTTTATGTTTTGTTTAATAAATAGTGAAAAGGTCAAATTTGTATGTGATTTTTTTACTCAGCACTAGGCTAGATTGACTATAGAGAAAAGCTTGAAGAACATTTGGAGAATTCCTGGGAAGGTCTTGAGGAACTCTTAGAGAATTCCTGGACAACCCATTGAAAACTTCTCCAATTCCTATACTAACTTGATTTTTTGTTTAATAAATAGTGAAAAGGTCAAATTTGTGTGTGATTTTTTTAAATATGAGGGTAGTTTTATCTACTTCAAGAGACATAACTCATAACAAGATGAAAAAGATCCACAAAGGCACACATCCAGGTGACAAACAAAAATGGCGGCACACAGTAAATAATAATTACAAACTATAATTAATTAAAGGCCATACCTATTTTTGTATAATTTCCTGAAAACATTTTGCCACTTTCAAAAAAGTGTATTGTAAATATATTTGTATGTGTAAAATATAGCTGTGTTAAATGGATTATGGAAAATTTGGGAAGGTTTAATAAATACGGAGAAACATACAAGTACAAAAATGCTATTAATGGGGCTATCGTATTTCTGAAAGTTGAGCACAGTAGTTAAAAGAAAACATTTCATATATAGCTTTTAAAAACATTAGGACATAAAACCATAATATTTTAGCTATTTCTAAGAGGTCCCAAGGTGCTTCCTAATGCTGTAATGGAGTATGTATTCTGTAATTTGTTCTTTCCGGTGTTTTTTGCTCTGTAATTATGAGTTGGTTAGAAACCATTTATGCAGCTTACAGAGAACCACTTGTCTTCTCCCAGACCAATCCATACTTGTCTTATACAACGGATCTTGTGTAATGTCTAGGACAGTGGTTTTCATAGATGAAGATGGGTACAGTATTTGCCGGCGTATAAGATGACTTTTTTGTCCAGAAAAACATGCCTCCAAGTGGGGGGGTCGTTTTATACGCCGGGTGTCTCCCCCCTCCTCATCCTCAACCCCCCCTCCTCATTCTAATCCCCCCCTCCTCATTCTAAACCCCCCTCCTCACTTTACTCCTCTAAATACCTCCCCCTCTCCCTTTCCCCTCACTTACCTTTATCTGCAGCTTCTCCTCCGGCCTCAGTTCCTTCATGCGTCGGAACCCGGTATATGCTAATGACGTGACATCACATGCGCAACACTTCATTAGCATATACCGGGTGCCGACGCAGGAAGGAACGGAGGCCGGAGGAGAAGCTGCAGATTAAGGTAAGTGAGGGGAAAGGAAGAGGGGGAGGTATTTAGGAGGGTAAAGTGAGGAGGGGGGGTTAGAATGAGGAGGGGGATTAGAATGAGGAGGGGGGGTTGAGGATGAGGATGAGGAGGGGGAGGGTTGCGTCGGCACGCGGTATATGCTAATGACGTGACGTCACATGCGCGCCACGTCATTAGCATATACCGGGTGCTGACGCAGGAAGGAGCGGAGGCCGGAGGAGAAGCTGCAGATGAAGGTAAGTAAGGGGAAAGGGAGAGGGGGAGGTATTTAGGAGGGTAAAGTGAGGAGGGGGGGGGGGTAGAATGAGGAGAAGGATTTGAATGAGGAGGGGGGGTTGAGGATGAGGAGGGGGAGGGTTGCGTCGGCACACGGTATATGCTAATGACGTGACGTCACATGTGCGCCACGTCATTAGCATATACCGGGTGCTGACGCAGGAAGGAGCAGAGGCCGGAGGAGAAGCTGCAGATGAAGGTAAGTGAGGGGAAAGGGAGAGGGGGAGGTATTTAGAGGGGTAAAGTGAGGAGGGGGGGTTTAGGATGAGGAGGGAGGTTGAGGATGAGGAGGGAGGATGAGGAGGGAGGTTGAGGATGGAGGTTGAGGATGAGGAAGGAGGTTGAGGATGAGGAGGGAGGTTGTGGTTGAGGAGGGATTTTGAGTGGCAATGATGGGGGGTCGTCTTATACGCCGGCAAATACGGTAATTAAACTCTATAAAACATGGTGGAGGCTTGAAAACCACAGCCCTCCCTAGATCCTTCTCACTTTCATTAATGACTAACATAAAAAAAATGTTTGTGTTTGCGTCGATCAGTCGTGCCCATCTCTTCTTGACCGCAAC
Source organism: Discoglossus pictus (assembly GCA_027410445.1). NCBI lineage: Eukaryota > Metazoa > Chordata > Amphibia > Anura > Alytidae > Discoglossus > Discoglossus pictus. Next base: position 379,097,197 of record CM050167.1, read on the forward strand.
ACACTATGCTGATCCATTTAGTATACATGACAGAGATACCGGAGTGGGTTGCCAGTACCTTCTTCAGTGACCGCAGCATACAGCTCCTGGTATTCATAGGTGGTCTCGCTTCAGGGTGTTGTGACCTCTTGGTTCCCTGACTGGAATCAAACCCAGGTCACAGAGGTGAAAGACCCAAATCCTAACCACTGAACCCCAAAGAGAATATAATGTAAATTTGTGTATTTGAGTTCAGATGCATTGGGCCATTTGTTCTAAGATGTAAAACCTTTAGAAGAACCGCTCAGTTTCCATGACATGCTATGGGTTGATATCCTAAGCAGATATAAGTACAAACAGTAAAGCCCAAAAGCTATCCAAGTGCCTGACATTAAATTAGAATAATATATAAAAAAAAATATTGGAATCTCTAGTAATAGTTCAATTAAACAACGCAGCAATAAAAAAAACTGATAATCAGTAGAAGCAAAGCAATACTCTTAGTCCTCTGTGATCCCTGAAGGGAGCCTCCTTTCTGGAAGGCTTTACAGTATAAAAGCTGGCAAAGCTGGATAAGAAGCCCAATATAAAGGCATATTGTCAAAACTAAACAAAAAATAGTCCAAACAAATAGTCCCTGTGTGGGTCTGCCCACTGCAGCATATGAAGACACAGACTCTGTAGTACTATATGTGCAGTGTAGTGTCCTAGCCTATCATGGACCACATCTGAGACAAATGCTGCAACATGCTACTGAGATGTGGTCCCTAATAGGCTAGAACACTGCACATCTAGTACTACAGAGTCTGTGACTGCATACGTTTCAGTGGGTAGACCCCTGCAGGGGCTGATTGTTTCATTTTAGGCAGTAAAAACAGAGCTTATAAGCACCCTAATAGAAAAAAGTACATAAAAGATATTAAATACACAGGCATATTATATACCTAGTATAGTCTAGGAACTTTTAATATCCCTTTAAGAATATCTCCAGAATTAACAAAATCATCTGTAATCAGAACGACTTGCGAGTGATCTCAAGACTGTGAGAAACTCTTAAAGTAAAACAATTAAATCCCAAGTTATTGTGAAATGAAAAGTACTCATATAAACGAATATAATTTTAATTGGTTGTTATTGAAAAAATTGAATTTCAAAATATAATAAATTGCTTAAGTCTTATAATTATTCTAATATATACCAACTCTTCTTTTGTACCACCGATAAGAATTAATTGTCCTAGATAAAGAGACTTAGAGGGAGGTACTTTTTGATAGTTTAACTGCAAAATACCCAACTTTCCGGCTTAATTATTTGTAATAACAACCAATTATATGTATATTTATTTATATATATATGTTAATTCCTGCAATCACTGGGACCTTTGCTGTGTCTTTTTTATACGCTTTTCAATATAACATTTTTTTATAACTTTTTTAGGATCTATCCCGTTGTAAATTCGCAGGCACTGACAGCCGCAGTGCCAGCAAGTACCCGCTAGATGGCGCTGTGGATATTTTGCAGCACTGCTAACATTTCACACAAGTTGTAACCTTAGAAGGTTACCCTAACCTTCACCGAAACCCTGAAAGCTTACCTAATCCTAACTCTATGGTATGGGCACTGAAAATTGGCAGCGCCATCTAGTGGTTGGTGGGTGAATTTGAAGAGGGAAAGGAGCCTTTTTTTTATCAAGACCCAAAACAAATGAAATAATGAAAAGCTAAAAACAAAAAGACAATCACGGCAAGAAAATGATGTATTAAATAGCGTTGATTGTAGAGAAACTCCCATTAAAGGTATCTGGAGGTTAATTAATACCTCCCATCGTGCTCATTATTCACGTCTGTTTGACTTTCCTAATGTTTACAACATAGTAATCAAAAACGCACTTTGTATGAAAGGGTTAAAGGAAATGTTATCACCCTCCTAATTATCTAATCCAGATGCATCGACCTGGCGATCAGCAGCTGCAAAAACAGCAGATTATATGGAAGTATTATTATTATTATTTCTGTATAATCAGCATTTATTAAACCATAACAAGTGACTTCGTGTGTGTGGTACGATCAAGAAAAATAGCTTTAGAGAACAAACATAAACATAATAAAAAAAGGCCCTTAAATGTTTGGGATAGAACATAAAATATGGATTTGTGTATAGACTGGAGACGTGCACGGCTCCCGCTCTCCTCCCAATTTCATTTGTTTTGGCCACTCAGCCAGAGTCAAAAACTACGGCAAACGTTTTAAAAGATTACGAGTTACTCTGTCAGATTTTATGGATCCCTCGCAAACCAGCGGCGCAACTACAAAAAACTGATGGAAATATTATGGATACTAAAGACCACTAGCAAATCGTTTTAAAACCACCTAGGTAACAGTGCCCAATGCCAAGCAGTGCCCAATGCCAAGAGCTATCTGCTTGGCATTGGGAGACCTTAAAAGGTTGAACTTGATGGACTAAAATTCTTTTTTTCAACCTCAATTACTGTGTAACTATGTAACCATTGCTGAGTATCGCAGCAGCAGCTAAAGTGACAATATAGCACCAAAAAACTATAGAAAAACATGGATTTCCTCATTATTTGACACTTAACAGTCCAATATACATGTATGTGTAATTAAAACATATAATATTGTATAATTATGTCCGTTTCATTATAAAACATCAAGGGTAATGCACAAGTATTTAAGGGGTTAATATATATCAGGAAACTATGTGGACTATGAACAAATGCTCTAACGCATTGTATTTATATATGTACGAGGTAATTTTGTGGGCACATTTGCATGTCCCTGCTCAGCTTCCCAGAATGCAGTGTAATAACAGTTTTTCTCGGAATTCCTAGGTGGAAACAGGTTTTTTAACTTGTTTTAGACATTCAAATGTGAACACAGATGTACTATTTATTTACTGTACTACTGTATGGTGGAGGCTTCTATCGCTCTTTTGCCCACCATATTATAAAAAAAAAAAAAATATATATATATATATATATACACATCACATATATAGTTGTGAGCGTACGAGTTGTTGCTAACGCTTGCGGGCTCGCATAGCGAGCCCGCGGCCCTCGCGTAGCAAGGGCTGCGGGCGAAAGCCTCAGTTGCTGGCAAGGAGCGCCAAGGCGCTCCTTGCCAGCAACTGCGACCCTCGCAAAATTTACGTTAAAAAATCATGATGTTCTCATTTCCTATTGGTTCTTAGAGCCGTAAAGCTTGGTTTGGTATAATATACGATTGAGTGAACACATACAGTGGAAATAAAAAGTCTACACACCCCTGTTAAAATGTCAGATTTCTGTGCTGTAAAAAAATGAGACAAAAATAAATAATTTCAGAATTAAGCAATCACATTCCAAATCGTGTTCAGCATACAACTGCCATCATTTAAAGTGCCTCTGATTAACCCCAAATAAAGTCCAGCTGCTCTAGTTGGTCTTTCCTGAAATGTTCTTAGTCGCATCCCACAGCAAAAGCCATGGTCCACAGAGAGCTTCCAAAGCATCAGAGGGATCTCATTGTTAAAAGGTATCAGTTAGGAGAAGGGTACAAAAGAATTTCCAAGGCATTAGATATACCATGGAACACAGTGAAGACAGTCATCATCAAGTGGAGAAAATATGGCACAAAAGTGACATTACCAAGAACTGGAGCTCCCTCCAAAATTGATGAAAAGTTGGAGAAGAAAACTGGTCTGGGAGGCTACCAAGAGGCCTACAGGAACAATAAAGGAGCTGAAATATCTGGCAAGTACTGGCTGTGTGGTACATGTGACAACAATCTCCTGTATTCTTCATATGTCTGGGCTATGGGGTAGAGTGGCAAGACGAAGGCCTTTTCTTACGAAGAAAAACATCCAAGCCAGGCTACATTTTGCAAAAACACATCTGAAGTCTCCCAAAAGCATGTGGGAAAAGGTGTTATGGTCTGATGAAACCAAGGTTGAACTTTTTGGCCATAATTCCAAAAGATATGTTTGGCGCAAAAACAACACTGCACATCCCCAAAAGAACACCATACTCACAGTGAAGCATGGTGGTGGCAGCATCATGCTTTGGGACTGTTTTTCTTCAGCTGGAACTGGGGACTTAGTTAAGATAGAGGGAATTATGAACAGTTCCAAATACCAGTCAATATTGGCACAAAAACTTCAGGCTTCTGCTAGAAAGCTGAACATGAAGAGGAACTTCATCTTTCAGCATGACAACAGCCCAAAGCATACATCCAAATCAACAAAGGAATGGCTACACTAGAAAAAGATTAAAGTTTTGGAATGGCCCAGCCAGAGCCCAGACCTGAATCCGATTGAAAATCTGTGGGGTGATCTGAAGAGGGCTGTGCACAGGAGATGCCCTCGCAATCTGACAGATTTGGAGTGTTTTTGCCAAGAAGAGTGGGCAAATCTTGCCAAGTCAAAATGTGCCATGCTGATAGACTCATACCCAAAAAGACTGAGTGCTGTAATAAAATCAAAAGGTGCTTCAACAAAGTATTAGTTTAAGGGTGTGCATACTTATGCAACCACATTATTTTATTTGTATTTTTCTTCCCTCTACCTAAAAGATTTCAGTTTGTTTTTCAATTGCGTTGTAAAGTTTATAGGTCACATTAAAGGTGGAAAAAGTTCTGAAATGATTTATCTTTGTCTCATTTTTTTACAGCACAGGAACATGACATTTTAACAGGGGTGTGTAGACTTCTTACACTGAAATATTTTCTGGACAAGGCATTAGACAGATTTAAGGATGTCGCTTGAATGCTGTAATATTGCAAGTGACAGACAGACAGATAGATAGATAGATAGATAGATAGATAGATAGATAGATGGACAGACGGACAGATAGATAGACAAATAAACTATATAAATGGATATATTTAGACAGATAGACAAAGGGGGTATTTACTAAAGGATCGGAAGTAGGTATGCAGGCTTGGGTGTTTAATGGGGTGTTCCATGCAGCATATTGTTAAAGACAGATAGTGACTACTCTTTACAACATGATGGCATCCTTCAACTTCAGCAACGTTACATTATTTTTTGAAGTTGTTTAAAGAATGAAAAAAAAAGATGGATATATGTGTCAGCTTTCTACAACACTAGGGTGAAATAATATATAATGAAACATAATATAGGAGGGGAAAACATTCCGAGTCTTCACTTGTGTAGTGAGTGCATCAGTATGATGTAAACGTGAGAGATGGGTAAGGAACAGATGTGTAAAGCCGTGGCCATCTGTTATTTTGACAACTTCTCTATAATATGGAATACAGAATGAACTCTGTGGTGTTACGATGTGATATAAGCACATTGTTTGTTTTCTTTATAAGCCAGATGTTGAGGGCACTTTCGAAAAATTATGAAACTGCTCGGTAGGTTGGGAAAAAATGTATGGGTTATTTGATCGTCTCAAAAAACATTTTCCGTACCCACACAACATGGGCGCCAGATTTGGTAAGGTATCTTTGAGTGGTGGGCAGATTGTGTTACAGAAAATGATTGACTAGTCAGATTTGTGGAATTTGGATAAATTACGTTGTATTGATTAATACATCTACAGGTCGATTCCAGATATATAAATACAAGTGTCATGAGGTCATATCCTTGTAAAAATGAATTAATTGATTGGGTTTACTGTGAAATAGCTGTCAAAGGTTAAAAAGGTCAAGAACGGAAATCAATGAGGTTCTAGGGTTTAAATGAAGCTAAATTTGAAACTCAATACATTTTATCCCGTTAAGGAAAATTATATACAGAGAGACATGACTTTATTTCCAGAAAGCATGGGTAGAATTAATGGCCAATTGGCTATTATCCGCCATGTTTTTAGTTGTTACATTTTTTTAAATAATAACTGTAGTTCCATATTTACAATACTCTGTTATGAAGAATTACATTTGATATGGGCAAAAATGTCTATAGTTTTTAGGTGTTTTTTTTGTGTTTTTTTTGATAAATCACAATAATAAAACATTTTATAAGACGGTTTTGTGCTAACTTGAGTACAATGAATGATTATGATATAACCCAATAAGGAACACTCCCAACATGACATATTACTGTTGGGTCAAGGAGTCATCCAACATACCGGGGCATTATGCACCATTAAAGTTGAATTAGAGTTATCTTCTTTTTTATCTAAAGTACTGACTACAGAAGTCACAGTGACCTGGCTGGTGTTCAGTTGGGTTTGGAATTAAAATGATTGAAAATATTCCCTCAAATCCAAGTGAATAATGTTCAAGATTTGGAAATAAATTAAAAAAAGGTCTGTATTTATGTTGTATGATAATACATGGTTCAGTTTAATTGTGCATATGATTTTCCAATGTTCATGAACCACCTTCAACCCCCAATGAGTAATCAGACCCTGCTTTCCTTAGCGTCCTCTATTATTACTGAATAAGCCCCTGGCTTGTATGGAATTTTCCTGATTTTATTTTTCCTGTAATTAAATGATCTTCTAGACTTTATTTAATATGAGCTGGAAAGGTTATTCTGCTTTGAAGGCTGGGGTACATACTGAGAGCAACAAAGCTCAAGAACATGACATGTTGTGATGCCAAAATAACACCTTGTTATATATTAATCAAAGCAGAAAGCACCGTGCCAAAAAACAAGTAAATATATATAATTATAAATATATATATAAATATATAAATAAATATATATATATATATATATAGAAAAATAAAATAAAATTTTATTAAGAAGTGCACATAAACTAAAATCAAACAAACAGTCCCTGTATGGGTCTACTCACTGCAGGGTATGCAGGCACAGACTCTGTAGGGCTGTTTGTGCAGCGTAGTGTTCTAACCTATCAGGAACAACGTGTCATGTCGCAGAAGGTTGCTGAGCGATGGTCACTGATTGGTTAGTATGAGATACTATGCAGCAAGTACTACAGAGTCTGTGTCTTCAAGAGCTGCAGAGGGCAGACCCAAGTAGGTAATATTTGCTTGATTTTACTGAGTAAAAACAGAGCTTATAAGCACAAATAAAGTACATAAAAGTAAATATATATACTTATTATAATCCAGTAACCTTAGTTGTTCTCTTCCTTCTCTACAAGGGCATTCACTCTTATTAGATATATGATACCATATACTGTTAGTGTCAGTTCAAGCAAGGCACATTGATGAAATAAAGCCTAAAAATAAATACAGAACGGAAGCTAATTATATAAAACCTATTATGTCAGATAATCAGATTGATAACTGGCGAGATATAGTAAAGAATAATATTAAATAGATGATTTTTTTTATCAGAGAGTCCCTATAATACACTATTCTTTCATCCTTGGGTTTGTCAAGGAAATATTTATATAGTCTTTATGGTCAATTAAAGTATTTCCTTGTCATTATTCTTTATTTACTGGGAGAGGTAATCACTTCCACCACTGCCAGAGGATCACTCATCTTCAGAACATCCCAAGTTATAACTACCGGGCTCCTCACAATCAAGTTCAAAAAGAAATAACCCACAGATGTTACACAGCAGGATGGGGGCGGCCGATGTCAGTTCCTGAAGTTGGTTTGGAGAAAACAACATGAAAATCCTTTACAAAAGTCTGTGGTACTTTAAATAGAACTCACACTTCCGTCATCCTGACATTTATTATTGTCATATTAGAAAATACTGTAAAATACCCAACAGTACAGAGACGACTATATATATATATATATATATATATATATATATATATATATATATATATAGTAAATCAATCGTACATCTGTGTTCACATTTGAACGTCTAAAGCAAGTAAAAAAACCTGCTTCCAGCTCAGAATTCTGAGAAAAGCAGTTATTACAATGTGCCCACAAATGCCTCGCTCTTCAATCCATAGCCATTTTCAAACATGGCTTCCTTTAAGGTTATGCCTGCTGTATTACACAGCTTTAATGCAAAGCCAAGGCTAGATTTTACACAAGCTGAGAATCCTATCCATGTACAGCTGTTTCAAGCTTACTGACTATCATCAACATGGAGCAGGATCCCAGCTTGTGTTGTGGACCTTATGAGTAGGTAGTTCACCACAACAATCATTTATAATATGGTGAGCAAAAGAGCGATAGAAGCCTCCACCACAGTAGTACAGTAAATAAATAGTACATCTGTGTTCACATTTGAATGTCTAAAACAAGTTACAAAACCGGCTTCCAGCTCAGAATTCCAAGAAAAAGTTATTACACTGCATTCTGGGAAGCTGAGCTGGGACATGCAAATGTGCCCACAAATGCCTCGCTCTTTAATTAATAGCCATTTTCAAACATGGCTCATATATATATATATATATATATATATATATATATGTGTGTGTGTGTGTGTGTGTGTGTATAGTAGTTGAAGATCTTTGCACTGAAGGCTTTAAGGCAATGCTGCTCATATTGCTAAATCTGGATAAAAATACTTTAAACTTGCTTCACTGTGCCATCAATGTGGTTCTGATTTTATATTTCGTTACATATAATTTTATAAAAATAACACGGAGAAGCTTAATAAAAAAAAAAAGAAATAAGTGTTTTCCTAACATTAACAATAGACAAAAGTAACAAACAAATAATAATTTATAATTTTCTGTGTTTGTACTATAATAATGTAAGCTGTTTAGCAATCCTGGGTAAACTGTATTTGGCAAATATTAAGAAATGGTTGTTATAAACACTTGGGCCCTTATTCACTAATGTTCACAGAAATTGTGAAGGTACCCCGTAGTACTCTATCAATAAGTGCCCTTTTCCCCCCTTCTATGGTGCTTTGGGGTGAGGAGCGAAATGGATAACCCTTATAATAAGATCCTAACCCACTCTAGCATCTTTAATATTGTCCTACCTAGGCCCACACTGACCCCTAGAAGCCCATGTGGGTTAGAGTAGGCCATCACCTCATGATTGTGGCTATATATACTGGACTTGTGTTAATGTGTGTTATATTGGACTAGTGTGAACATTTGTTGACTGTATTTATGTTAATTTTGAATGTTACAATTACAGTATGTACATACTTTTGTAAAATGTTCCGATTGGCTGGTTAAGTTTAATAAGCAGTTTGGTTGCGCCATTTGCAATTGAGTGAGTTAATGCTCCGTTTAGCGAGGCTCATGTAATCTAGGCATTAGACCCATGGTTTTACAAAATATGTTTCACCTATGATGGTCCTACATCAACTCCATAGATCCCTATAGTCAATAGATCCCTATGGTCCTATGAAGGTCCTGCATCAACTCCATAGATCCCTATAGTCCATAGATCCCTGTGATCCTTTGATGGTCCTGCATCAACTCCATAGATCCCATAGTCCATAGATCCCTATGGTCCTAAGGGGGTCCTGCATCAACACCATAGATACCTCTTGGTCCTTTAAATTACACCCACCAAACTCAGTGTTGTGTAAGTCTGCCAACATGACGTTTATAAGACTTCCTTTACCATTGTTTTAGGTTTTGTTTGGTGTATTTCTTGTACTGTCTGCTCACTAAAGCTCTGAGTACGTGCGGTACATAAATGTGGTACAAGGAGACTTCCTTTACCAGCTGACGTCTGAATGCACAACAGTTTAGTGGATATTTCCTGCTAAAAAGATGGAGGTCTATGTTACAAAACATGTTAAAGGTTACGGGCTATTATTATCATTTGTCAGAAACAGTATGACCACACCATATGAACTAAACAGGGTATTGTTGGCAAATTGGTGGAGATATATAAAAAGAGGAGAATAGAAAAGTATACTATTAAACTAGCGATTACCACTCAAGATATTAGATAATAACCAGTTGTCCCTATATCTTCAACACAAGGGACCAGACACAAAGAAATTATCCATAATATAAAATATAACTTTTATTAATAGTTGTTTAAAACAAGGAATATTTAAATTGCATAGTACATGACAATAAAAAAAAAAAATGGTATACGCTGGAGAAGTAAACCCAAAATGTGCAGATAAAGGGATTGTTCTGTCAACCTAGTGGGAGAATAATTAAAAATAACGTCTAATAGGGCATTGAAGGACAAATCACATGACCAAACTGCCATATGTATCCTGCATCAATATATAGAGGATCGATAAATACATATATGGTCCACATAGACACATACATGAAATACACATTACTAGGTGTAACATAGACTGTAAATATGTAATAATGTAGTTTATACAATATTATCCTCGGTTTAAGATCCAAAACAGATCTCTAGAAGTCTGTTTAAAAAAAATATATATTCTTTTTTGCTCAATGTAAATATTGGTAAAACTAGGGGTCATCCTTGCCCGCCGCCCTATAGATACCCAGACTCCATTATAACATATGCATTTAGTGCGTTTGGTCCATTGACTTAAAAAATATATTCTGAAGAACATGCTTTTGAAAGGTTACAATCAAAGCCATTAATTTGTATTTTTTTTATTTTTATTTTTTATTGTGGTGTATAATAAATCAAATTATTCTGTCTGAATTCTCTTGTGGTTGACTAAATAAAAAAAGGACAATGGAGTTTGGGGAAAAAAATCACCTGAATATGAAGTATGTAACAAATTAAAAAGCCAGAAACACAGTTTTAGGAAAAATTTAGCAGATTCTGTTGAGTTATGGGTTATAGGAGCTTTCACCTTTGTCTAATGGTTATCCTACTAACACTTTTTAGTTCTTTGGTCCAATGGCACTTTATAGTGACAGTGTTTCAAGAGAACTGTATAGAGACCTTATCTAAATCTCATTTCCTTCCATTCCTCTCATGCTATTAGAATCAAAATCAAATGTCTGCAAAATTTACCAATTTAGTATTTTTTTGTAAAAATTTAATATTTTTTAATAATAATAAAGGCTGTATTTATTTATTTATTTTAAACTTTCAAAAACATGAGAGATAATGATAGAATACTACACAATTTTTTATTTGATTGAGATGCAAAGTTTGTAATTAAAATGGAAATCTTAACTTTTTAACGTGAAAAAAAATTGCAATAATTCTGTAAACATATTTTCATATATTACAATATATATCAATGCATTATATTCAGCATTTTTTTATTTATTTTTATTTAATTTTATCTTAACATATCTTATCTCTTCCTGTTTGCATGTTTGAAACAGGTTAATTCTTTATATGAGTAACAGGAGTAATTACACATTTTGGCTGGTCCCACTGCAGTACATTTACTAAAGTATTACTTTTTTTTTTTTTAAATCCTGACATAATAAAGGTATAGTCAGCAAAACCTGTCAAAAATTCCCATGTCATTAAAAACAGATTAGATTAATTCCTGTCGGCATAGTTTCCTAATGCTCCGTGTATATATTAAATAAAGAAAAAGGCTTCAGATGCAAAGTTATATTTTGTAGTTTATTTTATTGACTTTTTAATCATTTAAATTTCACACCAAAGTTTCTGATAGTAATAATAATTAACATGGCACATTGTAAGAAAAAAAAAAATAGGCAGGGAACACATTTTATTAAAGTTGAGATTGGCGAATGTTTATATTTTCTTTATCAGAATATAATTTACACTTGACAATAAAAATATCTTCAATTTTGCCTATTTTGAGCTATTATCTTTATTTAACATTTTCAGTTATTTTGAGCTATTATCTTTATTTAACATTTTCAGTTATTTTGAGCTATTATCTTTATTTAACATTTTCAGTTATGTTTTCTTGCTCTGCAGAGCATTTCCCACAATCCTTTCTGGAATTATTGTTTCTTACACATGCCATGGCGTAATATATAATAAAGCAGTCACATCACAGGGAAAAAACTTCAGACACACATAGGGTTAACAGTTCCAAGGGAAATGGTTGTCAAGATAGTTTTTAATGTTGGTACATCCACAGAACCCTGGAGGCATCCATAGTAGTTAACTATCAATATCCTATAAATTGAATATCTATTTATTTTATTAAGAAAAGCTTCTGAGTTTTTTTGTGTGCCTAAAATCATACAATTTGTACCTATTTCAGTCTGCCCTTTGTGGCTCATGCAGCTCAGTAATACACAGGTTGTGAACTGCAGTATTTGAAATTAGCCTGTCAGTGACCTCTCTCAAGTGGCACGTTGCAGAATGTTGCCATTGATAGGTTACGGTACTTCATGAGCTACACAGAGAAACCAATTAGGAACTATTTATAAGATTTTAGGCTGAGCTTATAAGCACTTCTTAATAAAATAGAGTACAAAAAAGTAGAGATATATACACAGGTGTATTATTACTAGTGAAATTCAGAGACCTTCCATGTCCCTTTAATCTAAATGTTCTCAACTCAACATGGAGTTGATAAACTCTGGTGTAAGTGATTTTCTGATTGGGAGTAACCCAACTTAATTTGTAAAGAAGATGGACAAGAAGGTCACACGGTGTCCAGGACCTGAGAGGGTGTAGCCAACTATCCATAGGAAATATCCTAAATGCCAGAGGACAACGCACCACAGATCAAGGCCATGGCACCAGATTAATCTTTTCCGATGACTATCTAGGCATACTGGGAAGAGGGATAGACTGGCCCAAGAGACAGAGAGGTCAACTCAAGATCAATGTTCCTGGAACAAAAGATTTCCTGGTTGTGTCCTGAAATTGAGTGATGGGACGCTAATGAGTATGGCTCCAGCGTGTAACCAAGTGTCTAGCAAAGGGATACTACTATAACGCCCAACTAATTGTGCAAATGTACTCAGACCTTAGTAAGTCCTGAGTAAAACCATTAAGGGACTACAACAGTTCAAGGAAAAAGTCACTCGTTTGTCAAGTTTGCACCAACCTAACAATATCTATGTAAGCCATGGATGTAAAACATTTTTTAGAGAAATTCTGAATTTTTGAAGACTTTGTTTGTGAGTATAGGAATCCATTTTGTGTTTGTTGGATAATTGGGGCATGAATGTAGCTATCAATGGTGGTAGGGGTGGGGCGGAGGGAAGGTGTCAGCCATCTTTGGTATTAGGGAACCCTAATTTAGCTCTCTCTCTCTCTCTATATATATATATATATATATATATATATATATATATAGCAAAAGATATCACTTGATAAAAACTTCAGCTCGTATTCTGAGTTCCATCCTTAGAAAGTGTTTGCAAGGCATCACAATACTATAGCAGCATTGCAATTTTGTCTCATTTAACCCATATATCACTTTTTATAATTCCAAATAATGCAGCCCTGACATGTTTAAATGATACAGTCCTGATTGCACCCGCCTGTGATGTCAGAATGATATGTTTATATGGTCATTTGAGTTGTAAAAACTTGCTTTAGGGAAGCGTTCCATGCTTATAAAAAGATAATTGGCCATATCCATGTAGAATATGTTTTAAATATATGTTTCAACTTGTATAATGTTAATTGACCCTCTGCTCGGATTCCAGGAAGGCCAACAAAAGGCAAATTAAATTTAATATACCAGACAGAACCACAGTCATTGTATGAGAGACTTGGGTCATGTATAATAAATGGCAAAGTGTTGAAAATTTCTAGTAAATGTCCAATCTCAATATATATGTCACACAGGAAAGAAGAGGCTCTCCAAATATTTTCCAGTCGCCCTTTGGTGGATCTGACACTCTATACATAAGATCCTTGAAATATACAGAAATACATTCCTTACAGGGCCATTGTAGGTTGGGAAAAACTACACATGTTGTGAAATATATAAAACAAACAATCATTAGCATGAATATGAAAGAAAATTCAGAGGAAATTTTTAGCAATATCTGCTAGTGCATGGAAGCTGCCATGATAGCCATACTTCCATTTCATGGCATAATAGGTGGTTACAGAGCAGGGCAAGCACTGGTTGCAAGTACATTTGCAAGCTGTCTATATTGAACCTATAGGAGAGAGGGGGAGGTGTCCTGTGCTAAAATCTGATCTCTGCTAGTGCATGGAAGCTGCCATGACACTCATAATTACACTTCATGGCATAAAAGGGGGCTACAGAGCCGATGGGAGCCTATGGGAGGAGAAATGTGTTCTGTGCTGAAATCTGATCTCTGCTAGTGCATGGAAGCTGCCATGACAGTCATAACTCCATTTCATGGCATAAAAGGGGGCTACAGAGCCTACGGAAGCCTATGGGAGGGGAAATGTGTCCTGTGCTGAAATCTGATCTCTGCAAGTGCATGGAAGCTGCCATAACAGTCATAACTCCATTTCATGGCATAAAAGGGGACTACAGAGCCTATGGGAGCCTACGGGAGGGGAAAAGTGTCCTGTGCTGAAATCTGATCTATGCTAGTGCATGGAAGCTGCCATGACAGTCACAATTCCATTTCATGGCATAAAAGGGGGCTACAGAGCCAATGGGAGCCTATGGGAGGAGAAATGTGTCCTGTGCTGAAATCTGATCTCTGCTAGTGCATGGAAGCTGCCATGACAGTCATAATTCCATTTCATGGCATAAAAGGGGGCTACAGAGCTTATGGGAGGGGAAATGTGTAATGTGTTGAAATCTTATCTCTGCTAGTGCATGGAAGCCGCCATGATAAGGGGAGGTTTCAGGGTAGGACAAGCACCAGTTGCAAGTAGATTTGCAAGCGGACTCTACTGAGCCAGTGGGACCGAGGGGGTAAGGTGTCATGTGCTAAAATCTTATCTGACTCCACCAATGAAGCAGCAAATCCCCATTCACTCTTGAAGAAATAAGAAAACATAAATAAGAACAAACTCCCACTCAGTCTCCATTCCATCAGGAATTATGGAAGACACAAACATGGCGTCCTTCATGCACAAGTAGTATCTACAAAAATAATAATTTTACCTAAAAGGCTTTTATGCTCATGACTTACACAGCTGTTTGTTAATAATTTCTTCAAACATATGAAGTTTTTCTTAATCTACAGTTCTACAATCTAATTCCAGTGAAGAGTAAGGGCATATCAAACAATTGAAGAAAATGGTATATATAATTAAATATAATTGCAATATGATGGTATTAATACAGGATAGCTACCTTGTTGTGGTGAAGAGGCTTGTATACCTCAATGAAGCTGTGAGCTATACCATGTAGGGTCCCCTACGATGGGCAGATCATGGCATGGAGTAATAATTGGCAACCCACTCAGGTTCTTTGCCAAGAAAACCTTATGGATAAGCATAACCAGAGACACATGTGCCTGGTGTGTTGTGGTTCAAAGGGTCACGGAGAGTCGTACACGACTGAACAACAATAAAGTAGAGTGTAAGTGATAAAATTGAGCCTGAAAGTTAGGTTTCAAGCAGAGAAATCAATCAAATATAATAACATAGAAACTGAATGGGCTTTACTGACCAATGAGAAACACCTCTCACCTTATTGACTACAGACATTATGTCTGACTCCATTAACAGGAATAGTTATCGCCCCCCCAACACTTCACACCTCCACCATTTAAGTCGGGTTAAGTGTTAGTATTTTTATTTGCAGGAAACCTTTCATCAGCCTTCTCATGTTATAGCTGTTTTTTTGCTACCATGACATTTTTGGGGCTATGACTCAGAGCTAAACAATCAGCCCTCAGTGCGCTGGGTGTAACGCTGCGTGTTTGCTCACCTACACATTTGTATTTTACATTTACTATAAAATGTTGGCCTGAGATCAGACAAAGCTCAGACGGCCTCATTGTGCTAAGTATATTACGTTTCTGCAGCAGAAAAACATACATATTCATTAACTCAACTGAAAAAAAAAACTACATTTCTGTGTAATTCTCTTTAATAAATGTTAATAAATAAAAAAAACACTTCATATAGGATGCTTCAAAGGACAAGGTGTATCTATTTACTGTTATGCACTTTGATTTATTAGGAAGTGCTTAAAAGTTCTGTTTTCTGCATAACATCTAAGAAATAGTTCCTAACTATTCCCTCTGCAGCTCATGAAGACAGTGTACTTCTAAGTGCACGGGTTACACTGTCTCACAGGAACCAATCAGTGGTAATATTCTGCAACATGCTAAATGAGAGAGGTCATGGGCTAATTTGAAACACTGCACATCACAGTATGCGTATTCATGGGCTGTACGAGCAACAGAGGGCAGACCAAACAGGTGTAACTTGTATGATTTTAGGCAGAAAAAAATAGTGTTTAAGCACTTCTCAATAAAATAAAGTGAATTTAAGTATAGAGATACCCAGGTATAATATATTCATAGTGAAATCCAGAAGTTTCCATGTCCATTTAGGACCACTGTAGTGCATTGACAAGTAAGGCTCATATGTTTGTTTGCTGGGCATAGACTATTAAAACAATATACAATTTAAAATAAACGAAAGTTAACATTTTATTCTTAGCTTTTAAGCTCTCTTCAAGTAGACCTGTGTATCTCATCCTACCTGTGTCTATCAAAGGCATGGCCAGCTTCTCCTACTGATGGACTAAAAATAAAGTTTGACCATGGTAGCTTCTGTTTCAGACTGAGCACGCTCAGTAAAGTCGGTGTGATATGACATGATGGGGCTATGGGGCACTGAAAGCATATTACAATAGAGCTGTTACCTCTATGTAGAAGCTAAAGATGTCATGGAGCAGGGTCGGCTTCATCAGGCCAGTTACCTTCCATGCTCCATGATAAATCAGTACACAGTTGGAGACAATATATATATATATATATATATATATATATATATATATATATATATATAAAATGGGAAATTAAAGATTGTACTAGGGGTGTGGGAGTTGGACAAATCCCAATATGTTTAGGTCAATCACATATAGGTCATTCAGATATTGAGCTGAATTTTTGAGATACCAAGAGCTTATGGTCTTTTTCAAGGTGCTAAATTCAGCCTTTAATTTATTATAATGTTGTGTGCAAATAGACTATTCTAAGTAGGGGGAAATGGTTTGTTAGTTGGTAATGCTAGTTTGTTTAGGATCTTGAATGCAGAAAAGCATTGTAATAAAAACATCAACACTAATGAATGATACTTTATAACTGACTCTTATTTGCATTCAAGGCACCTTTCCTAGGAGACAAACAAGGTTAAGAAAGAAACAGTGGCTGCTCCCAGTACTGCCTCATTGCATATCTTTATTTATGTTGTTCAGTCATTTCCAACTCTCTGTGACCTCATTGACCATAACACACCAGGACATCTTTATGCTCATGGTCATGCTGAACCACTTCATGGCATATATACTGAAGTTGGTTGCCAGTGCCTCCTCCAGTGGGCCACAGCATACAGCTCCTAGGTGGTTTCCCATCCAAGTACTGACCAGGCCCAAGCCTGCTCAGCTTCAGGGTGGTGTGACCTCTTGGTTCCCTGACTGGAAATCGAACCCCGGTCACTGTGGAGAAAGCACCGACTCCTAACCACTGGACCACCAGGGAACCCAATGGCAGCTAATAAATTAAAATGTGTATTTTTACTGGGAACATCACCAAATATCATCCTAGTGATTAAAAATAGCATACTGTAAATATGAGCTTACGGTGGTCCTTTAACAGTAATATAACTACATACAGTATCCAGTGAATTCAGGCTATTAGAATTAAAAAATAAAGGTTTTGCAAAACTAAAGATATTGAGTCAGATCTGAATTTAATCAAATGCAAGTTTGCAGTATCTGAGCCTTGAGTTATGTTATACTACAGGGTGGAGCAGTCACTGGGTTTGATAAATCAGCAATAAAGAATAACAAAGTATTAAATTATATTTTTTCAGGTGAGATCTAATTGCAGGTCTATTACTAAGAGATATTTTCATGCATAGGAAAAAGTGAAAGTTTCCATCAAGGACAGTTTTACTTTTTCCTGATTTGACTTAAAAAGATCATTTACATTATATATTCCGTGAGTAATAAATAAATCAGCAGTCAGCAAAAAAAAAAAAAAAAAAGCGCATTTGCAGTTTATGTTCTGTTAAGATGAAGAGACAGGATGTGCACATTTACAGGCAGCAGCTGACATAGCTGTAAAGATTAAATGGATTAAAGATAAGATTCGTTCTGGTGTATAACTTGCATCGTCAGTAGACAAATGGCCAAAGAAATAGTATACGTTAATAGCCTGAAAAAGATATATATTATTATTTCAGATACTGCTGGAAGAAGTATGGCATTCCAATAATGTACTCCTCTAAATCACACATCTCCATCTACTGTAATTCCCTCCATCTACTGTATTTCCCTACTGTACTTCTCACAACGTTTAAAGGACGACTATAGAGAGATAATAGCAAATCTACTTTTATGCTAGTGCATAGAAGCTGCCATGATAGTCATGATTCAATTTCAAAGCACAATAGGGTAGTTACTCAGGCTTGTAGCTCTCTCTATGAATGAAAACTCATCTATTCAAAGAAGCCACCAACTTGTTCCCTAACATGAGGGATTGAAACAAGACAGTGACCACCTCATGGGCATGGATACTGCGGCCTCACTGGACAACAGGCAAGCATGCCCTCTTCTCTGTCCCTTAACCCACTTAGATTGCAAGCTCTTACACAAGCAGGCCCTCAACATCTTCTGTACTCTACTATTACCTTCTGTAATAACAATAAGTTTCCCTGCAACTACTGTAGATACGCACAAATAGCACCTGAATATACCACGAGGGCTATGAATTTGGTGGGTGAAAGGTTAAAAATTGCAGGATGCGGATATAACATGAGGGTTAAAATTTACGGAATTGTAGAAAAAATATCCTGTTCCAAAAGCACCCTAAATGGTGCATAAATGCCTTATTATTCAATATAAGATGTAAATACAGCAGAATATTATGCTTAATGTCACATTCATATACATATATAATATGTACTGTATGCTTGAGACCTCCAGTCCCATTCCCACCCGCCCCCTCAGGACTCACAACACAATGGCCGCAGCCTGTGGTAAATGCAGTGCACTGGCCGCAGCAGCAGGATGCACTCTTATAAAGACATGACAACGAGAAGATATTTGTTCCTGCATCGTGGGAAGACTATAACTTCATTCAACAATAAGAACTGCGGGGAACCAGTTTACCGGAATTTAGAACAGCTGTATCTAGAATATATCGCGATCCTCCGATTATTGGTTAAAATGAGAACATAAAAAACTAGCGGCATACTCAAGTATCTACAGTAATCTTATTAAAGAATAGGATCTCCATATCATTATACAGATTCCCCTGTGTGAGGCTTTTTTTTTTTACAGTAGATTAAACATTAACTGTACAGTAAAACTCTGGTTATCCGGCATTTAACTAACAAGGACTCTCAAGCAACCGGCACCGGCATCAATTCCCCATTTTCAAAAAACTCCCACTAAACCGGCATAACCGACAGTTCGAGACTGCAAAAAAAAAAAAAGCTAACTGTTTTTCTAATTGTTTTTCTGGGCCCTAAATGGCCCAGTTTAGGCGTTAATGCCTTTTTTAATGCATTTTGAGGGGTTGTGGGGGGGTTTAAGGGTAGTTTAGTCCCTTAAAATCGGGGACTCACGATTAACCGGCAACTACAGTTATCCGGCAATAGGGAGTCCCCGAGGGTGCCGGATAACGGGGGTTTACTGAAGTTTCCCTGTTTTGATACTAAAATAAATTACCTTAGTGTTTGCATATCTGAATATAATTTCTCAAAGATCCCTGCAAAGATCTGCCCCACAGCTCATGCATTCAATATTTTTATTGGTAAGAGATGTACAAGCCATTTTGAACTGCTGAGAGACAATCTGTAAGTGGCTAGTATATCTCTTACTAATATAAACATTGTGTGCATGTGGCGGTAGACCTTTGCAGGAATTGTTTGGGAGGTTTGAGTAAGTATAACAGAGCTTGTTAATAAAATGATGTTTAGATGCAAACAAACACTTAGGTAGTTTATTTTAATATTAAAACCAGGGAACCTTCCCTATACCTTTAACTAAAAGGATAATATTATACAAATCCACATAATATATAATTTTACATCTGGCAGGGTATTTAAATAGGTTCATATTTCAACATATATTTGTAAGAATAGAAAATACAGTAAATAAAGAGTCACAAATTTAATTTAGACACATGAAAAATATCATGGAGCTGTAAAAGACATTTACCTTTGTAAGAAATCTTGAGTCGCGGAATATTCTGTTTCATGCAGTCCATTGCTGGCAGGAACAGTAATAAAGCCATTGATAACATTATGGAAGAATGCGGTGGTTTAAACCATCTGTTGGCACATTTCTGATGCTTTCCTGTCATGGTACCGTATGTGGCACCTCTGTTCCGGGGGCTGCAAGAAATAAAATATCACATTATTTTGCCTCGTTTATGGAAGATGATATGGTGCGGTTGGTAAATATTGAGATTTTTGCCATTTCTCTAGAGTGCGTTGATTGCATATACAATTTTTATTTTAAACGCCAGTATTTTGTGAACTGTAACTCAATAAAAATAGAAAGGAAATATATACATATGTGCAAGGTTATTTAATATGCTCCAAAGCCACATTATTAATGCCAACAAGACTATTTTGCGCTGAACAACATGCACACCCTTTCCCGCAACTTCCTTCCCAAGATTGTAGGTTTAGATATTTTTTCAAATTATAGTATTATATTGAAAATATGTGTAATTTATTATAATATTCTAATAAAGTACTAACATTTTATGCAGCACTAAATACAACATAAGTGATCTCAAGGCATGTAGCAAGGGTCCCAAATAATATAATTGAAAAGTATAGGTAATACATTTTTTAGTAATTAGATGGGGGTTTGTTTATGTTTTTATTTAAGTAATCAGAATTGATAATATATCAAATTTATAGTTTAAATGTAAATATCTTTGAGCACAACTTTGAGCACACCACTGTAAATTTCTCCTTGAAAACGGTGCCTTTTTCACAGAAAAAAAATCATAAAATGAAATGTCTGTTTACATGAGTCACTGACAGTGCTCACAGAGAGTCACAGCAAAAGCTCTGTGCAGAGAGCAGAAGCAGAAAGAGATTTAACCCTTGCCAAATTCATCTGACTGAGAATACATCTGTATTAAATACTGTAGGAAGAGAAAGAATCTGAATAGACACTTGACAATAGGACTGAATAAAGAGCAAGGTCCAGTAGGATAACCTTCCCCCTAACACTACAAGGAGACTACCGCTCCAAGTTGGAAGTACCCATGGCACAAGCAAGATCTACTCAATATAATTATTACTATCATTTATTTATGACGCGCGAACATATTCTGTAGAGCTGTACATGGGATAAATTCAAGACAAAAAAATATTGACACATTGCAAAGAATGGAAGGTCTTGTCTTTGAGCTTAAAATCTAGTGTACATTTCCTATTACATTGTTAAGATAATATGTTCTAAAACATGGCAAACTACATCTTAATAAATAATATTAATCAGTGCTATTATTTTCCTGTGTGGTGTCACATAATTGTGGCTCCTTTTCACTGATGTTTATGTGAAAATCATCAGATAGTTTAATCTGTTGAAGTAATGAACATCTTGGGTGCAGACTTGTTTTTGCTGTGGGTTTTTGCTTTCAGTAGAAATTGTCATTATTGGTGAATTTATACATTAATGCAGAAGTAAAGTACAGCTATACCTCGTTTAACGCAGTAGGTGGTTCCAGGCAATAGGAGTGCTAAGCGAAACGGCTCTAAACGGGGCTGTTTAACATGGGGGAGATAGGGATAGGGGAACTCATGACAAAAAACACACAATTTCAATTGAAATTTTAACTTTTTTGGTTTTATATGAACTTCAAAGAAACAGCAAACATAACACTAACACAAACTGAACATTAACAGAAATATAAACTTAAAATTATTGATGTTGAAGCTTCCAGCTCATCCTGGATTCTGTTTTCTTTGGAGCGAATAAAAGGGGTCCGTCAGGCAAAAACAGCGCTATAGCGAGGCAGTGCTATAGAAAATCAGAGCATTAAAAGGGGTCTGGCAGGAAAAACAGCTCTATAGCGAATCAGCTTTAAGCGGGGTAGCTTTAAGCGGGGTATACCTGTACGTGTGTTTTCCATTCAAGCTGTTTTAATTTCAGTAAACCACAATAAAATTACAAATGTACGTAATTTGGCATTAAACAAACAATTCCCGTAAATACAAGCAAAGTACAAAGTAATGTAGTGCACACGGAGTCATTGCGCACACTGAAGCAGTTTCTCTGTTCTAGGAAATGTAACTATTACAATCTTCTGTGTAATCTGCATATTTTATGAGAAAAAGGAACAAGTTCTCTCCAGGACCAAACTTGGACGCAGGAAATAATTTTTCTCAATTTAAGGCACTATTAAATTGGTCAACCTTTTGTTTGTTAATTTAATAAGGGATAAAAAAAAAGCTTTTAGTCTTACATTTGAACAAAAACAGCTATGAATCTCTCACCAGGTTAGTATCTCACTCACGAAAGACTTAGCAATATATTCCCTGGGCTATCTCCCCTTTATTATAGACGTTGCACCAAGGCTGGCAGCCTAGGATATGCCCTCTGGGACTACCCAATCATTACCCCTCTCTGGAACAATGTTTATTTCCTGATATAAGACATACTATCCCCAAAGGCCCACTTGAAGCTTAACTTGGGCAACTAATACGACATCGACTAAAATCCACACAATATATCATCACACAAATCTTCTTAGCAACCGAATGCATCCTAGTGAGATAATGGAAAGGTTCCACCACACAACTCATCAAATCAAGTGCAAAACATGGTATACACATGACATGACAACCATATTGGATTTTCTGGATGATAGTCACCACAAAAAAGTGGACTGTTGGTAACTCTTGACAGCTACAATGACCACATATTCTCCACCCTCCCAAGCTCAAAATTAGACTTTCCCTTTCAAAAAGCCCCAATCACTGAGCCACGTTGACAAACACTTGGAAGTTCCACCACCCATATGCCTCATTTGTTCTTCTTAATTTCCTGTTACTTATTTCTTTTAGACTGGTCTACTTGATGCTGTCCCTTTCTGGATAACGATCTTGTTGTGGTGAAGGGGTTTCTCTAAGCATGTTAACTAAACCATGCAGGGTCAACCGAGATGGGTAGATCAAAGCAGAGATATTACACAAATCACAGTCCACTGGTGGAAGAATTGGCAACCCATGCCAATATATTTGCCAAGAAACCATATAGATAAGCATAACCAGATACATAACAATAGATGTGCCTGGTGCATGGGTGAAGGAGCCAAATAAAATCTTGGGGGGATACTGCATAAAGTATAAAAATACCACACAACTGCTTCTCTACACCCATTGACAAATCTGGGGGGGGGGGGTTTGTCCCCCTCGTCCCCCCAGTTCCTACACCCATGGTCTGGCGTGCTGAGGATCATAGGGTCCTCAGATTAGACATGCCTACACAATTCCTGCCTCTGCCATATATAGTAATTATTCTTCCTTGGGGTATAACACTCTTTCTTTAATACTTACATAAGTTTCCACAACTGTTGTTTTCCCGTTACTACTTCCACAGAGTCTTTCGACACCCGTCACAAAGTTTAACATATTGTGTGGCCCCTTTGGATAACTAGGGGGACCCTTCAACTCAAATGTGATTGGCAACTTTGCTTTAGTATATGGAAAAATATTGGACCTTTGGTCGTAATTTGTACATTATTTGACTTCCACTTTACAACCACACACCCAGCTCCCGACAGAATACTAACCACACTCAGGAAAGGACTCCTCATAGTCAGAACTTTTCACCTCCTTACTTGTAATTAGATAATTAACACCATATTGGATTTGTTTGCTTTCACGACCCTCTAGCGATAGTTTGTGGGGAATAAGAAATCAGATGTCTTTGCACAGCAGGATCCCTCAGCAAATGTTTTGTTATGGTACTTATGAAATCATCTGGCAATGGTACAATTACAGGTCTTTGTATGGCATAGAGTTTCATGGCTTACGTGGGATTGTTTGATGCAAAAACAAGGCTTAATGGTCTACATTTCCTGACTATCCCTCCAGCTGCCGTTATCTGCAGCTGAATTAGGAAAGATTGTGTCATCGATATCATTTACATTCCCAAAGTTTGGTGGAGTCTCAATGTGGGCTTTTCATGTGTGTGAAAGACTAGATTTTGTTCATTCCATATAACAGGAGAATGGTAATGGATTAATGGATTAATTTACAATATATGTCTCTACTGCAAGAACTTAGTCATTTCATCCTATTCTTAAAGGGACACTATAGTGCCAAACTGTCTAGCATGTGATTACCGAATCCATAGCTGTCTTATACAAGTTCCTACAGTTTATATCTGTTCTCTGCTTGTTTTAGTCTATCAACAAAAATATTATGTTTTCAAAAAGAGAGAGGCGGCTGATGGATATGAACCAGGAACAGGTTAATTGCAGTCATATGTCGTCAAATGATCTACTTGGCTTTTTTTACACATGCCTCTATTTGATGCCAGTTCTGGATGGCTACCTTGTCGTGATGAAAGGGATTTGGGTACCTCAGTGAAGCTGTGAGCTATACCATGTAGGGTCACCCCAGATGGACAGGTCATAGCAGAGAGGTCAGACAAATCACAGTCCACTGGAGAACAAACTGGCAACCTACTCCAGTATATTGTTTGCCAAGATAACCTCATGGATAAGAACACCTAGAGATATATCAATTGGGTTTGGCATGCTGAGGTCCATATGGTCACAGAGAGTCGGATATGACTGAATGACTAAAGAACAACTAGCCACAGACATTAACTTATGGATGAGCACAACCAGACACAAGATGTGCCTGGAGTGATGCGGCCCGTAGGGTCACAGAGAGTCGGACACGACTGAAAGACTGAACACACTACTTGATAACTATTAACAGTGATCCATTAACTAATATAATCTGCGAAAAGATCTTGTTAGACTGTCCATAACTAATCCTATGTCGATTTAATTGGTCTTGAATTCATAAGAATGCTCAGAATTAAGATCTCCAAGGCTCCCTGCCACTTTGTAAGATGTATCAGGTCAGGGCAGGAAGAGACACAAACAAATCCACCTCTATCGCCATAAACTACGTTTTCAAAATGCCCGATATAAACTTGGGGACTAATCTTCCTTGTAAATGTCCACAAGAATGTAAAACCTTGACCTGAAGCCAATTATGTTGCTATTAATGTGACTGTTTTACTTTCTAACGAATGGCCCTGATTATACTTAATTGTATAACAATGATTTAAGCAGCTCCAGCTAATAAAAACCATTCAAAGTAGAATTTGGAAACTTGATGAACTAATTATTTATTGAACTTTAACATAATTTTGCTGTACAACTATTTTAAATTATATTACAGAATTGTTTTGAGTGCAGATTTGTGGTTTATTTAATTGCATGAAAAATAGACTATATACAGTATATATATATATATATATATATATATATATATATATATATATATATATATTATAATGCTTTGCTGCAGAGCCTGCCTCTGATAGGCCAAACATAATTATGAATTTTATGCTAATTTAGCTTGGATTTTCAGGGGCATTCCTTCTTAAAAGCAACTGCCAGAAAACGGAAGAATAAGTTTATTAATATTTATTTTGGGATTTTTTCATTTAAAAAATGTTTGCATAAATGACTGATTCTCCTCCTCATAATCCATGAAACTTCCATATGCATTTAATCTATAATTGGTTTAGATGCAATGATTTGCAAACAATGTTCTATTGAGATTTCGAGACTTTATGTACTAACGTATACTAACAGCCACATAAAATTCCAAGCCTGTAGCGCCACCGGCGCACCAAGCAAAGGCTGCGGGCTTGAAGTTCTGCTGCGTTACAGTGCTACTCCATTCAACCATGCCACACGTTACGGGTCAGAGACGCAAGCGCGTAAATCATTTGTGCGCGCGTTGCATTTGCCGCCATGAACATGATCAATTAGTCAAACCCATAGTTAGATGGAGCCAATGGCAAAATAAATCGTCATCATTACATCACTGAAAAATGGAGGTTAGATTTTAAACCCTTACGGGCTTCAATTACGAGTTACGATCGGACCCGCATTACAGAGATAATGCAATATTAATAAATCCATAACTATGATATTCAAGTCCATGCGATTTCCATTATATGTATTAGCACAGGGGTCACCAAACTCGGTCCTGGAGGGCCGCACCCAGGCATGGATTTGTGGATATCCCTGCTGCACACATGTGAGACTATTGCTTCTTCAGTCATCCTGATTGACTCACCTGTGCACAGAAAGGAGATCCTCAAATCCAGGCCTGGGTATGGCCCTCCAGGAACGAGTTTGGTGACCCCTGTATTAGCACATTGATTGCTGGGATCGATATAACACGGACATTAAACTTTTAAATTTTGCAGATTTATTAACACCAAAGATAACTTTCCCTTTAATTTTAAGAATAGTAGTGTGTGTATATGTGCATTTACAGTACTACGGATAGGACTTTACCCACTTGCGGGTCCTCTCTAGTACCGGTAAGGCTTTTTGGCTCCATTTGCGGGTTACGGGTTTAAATGCCAGTGTATTCGTAGCAATTTAATATCGATTTGCGAACGTAACAGTTACGGGCTTGACAGATCAAAGGCTTTGCGGCAATGTAGTTCCGATTTCGACCTCCCGTAGGGTTTTTCCGCCTGTAACCCGCAGATTGTTTGCGGTTAGCTGTACGAGGCCAATTTAATAGCCGTAAGGCTAGCGGGCTCCGTTACGGGCTCCAGTTTTTAAGGGAATTTAATG
The DNA here is from genome assembly GCA_027410445.1 of Discoglossus pictus. Classification (NCBI taxonomy): domain Eukaryota; kingdom Metazoa; phylum Chordata; class Amphibia; order Anura; family Alytidae; genus Discoglossus; species Discoglossus pictus. The sequence continues at coordinate 379,123,823 of CM050167.1, forward strand.
TGGCTGTAAGTATACTAAACTGGGAAATATTTCTTGTGTAGATTCATGTTAAATGCAACATATCCAATTATATCAACTTGTTTCTATATATAATCTGCAAATTCCTTTAAAACGCAGGATATTAATTCACTGAACAAATGTGCAACTAAATAATTCATATTCCAGGAAGGCCGCTGGGTTTATCTTTCACACAGTAACGTGGCTCTGTGTAGTACGAGATCCCTCACCCCCGGTATATAATCTGCAATAACTGATACTTTATCTACTACGATTTGGCATGTTGGGTTATTGTAATCCCAGGAACAAATGCTTGGCAATAACAGCTTTACGGTAAGAACCTTCTGATTGGATTACTAATCTGTTTAATATCGTATTACAGGACAAAAGCAAAACTATGTTCAGTTGTCACTAGGTTGAAATAGTATCATTATAATTTATCATTATTATGAAACAATACTGAGTATATAAATACAATACAACACTGTGCTTCCACCGCTGCGACCTGGGTTCGATTCCAGTCAGGGAACCGAGAGGTCACAACACCCTGAAGCCATGCAGGGTTGGGTCTGGTCAGTACTTGGATGGGAGACCACCAGGAGCTGTATGCTGTGGCCCGCTGGAGAAGGAACTGGCAACCTACTCCAGTATCTCTGTCATGGATACAAAAGTGGATCAGCATGGCGTATTTTGGTTCATAAGCATATAGAGGGAGCTTATAATTTATGGTCCATACATTTTTAGGTAAAATATTTATTTTAATAGGCACTGATGAAGTTTTATCTATTCAGTGAAGTAAGGGAGATTTGTTGATTAGTATGTGGATTCAGATAATATTTTCGTTTTTTATATCTTCCCCCTCCCATGCACCTGTTCCAAAAAAGGCATTCAACAAAAATAACTGTAAAGCCCTTCTTGCCCTGCTCTGTACCCCCTTCCTCATGCTTTGAAAGGGTGGACTACTCTCATGGCAGCTTCCATGCAATAGAGATATTTCTACAAAGACATGTTTCTGTGAGAATGCTTTTATGTCCATAGCATGTTGTTTTTGTTCATTCCATTCAGTCGTGTCTGACTCTCTGTGACCCTATGGTTCTCAGCACACCAGGCAATTGTTATGTCTCTGGTTGTGCTTATCCATACGGTTTACTTGGCAAGGATACTGAAGTGGGTTGCCAATTCCTTCTCCACTAGACCGCGATTTGTCTGACTTCTCTGCTACAACCTGCCCATCTTGGGTGACCCTACATGGTATAGCTCACAGCTTTATTGTAGTACACAAGCCCTTTTATCATGACAAGAGAGTGATCCAGAAGGCTTACAAATATGTGATGTGTTTCCTAAACTAAAGAAATTGACTAAAATTGGAAATGTTGCGTGCAGACCGTAAGAAAAGATTCGCAATGCAAAGACCTAAAAAAATTGCATTTTGTCTAAATAGTGAAAAATTGCAATTTTTTTCTTCTTACGTTGTCTCAATTAAAATGTTAGGCCACAGACATTGCACTTTTGGGCAATTGTAATGAAAACACACCTGATAACATCATTATCTCTTAGCACGCGATGCTATCATTATATATATATATATATATATATATATATATATATATATATATATATATATATATATATAGCGCTCACAGATACAATAGGCATAATTACATTTACTAGAACTGGTTCAAATTGTTACCAGGTTGGATTCATTAACAATAAGAAAGTATCACAAGGAAATTGTCCAATGTGCAGAAATGTAACCCATATATAAACATAATTTCCCAGGAATGCAGATACCTCATTTCATTATCAATAATAAATCCTCTATTAGCTGATTAGTCATTTAAAATACCATAATACAGAATTAATTACAAAGAATATAAAATAACATCCACATATGATTAAAGGGTACCCCAAGTTGATTTAGTTTTAAAGAGCATTAAAATCTGGCTGTATATTGTACTAGCAGTTCTTCTCTACAGTAAATCATTTCAGAGATATTTAGAATTGATTTAGTGGCTCAGTATACAAATGTGCTTAATAAGGGTGGGAGAGGGGTCTAACTGCCAGATAACATTGCACGTTTTTATTGTGGCCACTATTGAGACAGACAAGCAGACTGCAATCTAATTAGCGCATAAAAGCAGCTAATTAGTATGTATGATCTGCTCATTTGCATATAAATGCAACAACAACATCATGGAATTTTGCAGGATTTATTCATTTTAGCATAAAATGGATAACACAACATGTTGCCAGTTTTTCGTGCTCTTCTAAAAAAACGACTTGATTTTTGGGTGCAGAGACCCTTTATAATATGGTTTACTGCCCTCTACTAAACAAGTATTTACACATAAGCTTACTAAGCTATCGCAGAGGCTTCGATGGGAGGAGTATTTATTGTAATGTGGAGCTATACTATACTTTATATGTTTTATATATGGAAGGTGGTAAAATGTTGGTCTTCTGGGTCACTACCTTGTTGTGGTGAAGGGGCTTGTTTACTTAAGTGAAGCTTTGATCTAAACCATGTAGGGTCACTTAAGATGGGCAGGCCATAGCAGAGAGGTCAGACAAATCCACTGGAGAAGGAACTGGCAACCCACTCCAGTATCTTTGCCATGGAAGCCTTTGGGATAAGCACGACCAGAGATAAAAGATAGATGTGGGTGGCGTGCTGTGGTTTATAAGGTCATGGAGAGTCGAACACGACTGAATAATAATATGTTGGTGGTAAAACATTCTTATAAAGGTTAGGGGTACATACAACTCCCCCATCCTCCTATATAAACGTGTAAAAACAAATATGACAAAAAAAAACTATAACTAATACCGTGCTGATTCCTAATGTCTCCATCTAGCAGCTGAAATGAAGATTTTTTTGGGGGGAAAGGGGGCAAACTAGCAACAAAGTAAGATTCCTAGAAGTAAATTGCATGGATATTACAAGATATAGTGTATTTGTAGAACCAGTGACATTTGTTAATGCTATCATAAACTTTACAAGATTTGCACAACTTGATATGAAGCTCATGGGAAAGTAATGTATACGGCAGCTGAGCTAAGCAGATGTGAGGAATGCCTCAATATATACAATATATATATATACTGTGCGTGTCACAATGATAGATGTATAGATCTATTCTAGTGTGCGTCCTGTAATGAATCCGGCTGCCCATAGCTATATATATACACCCTATATATTAATAATGAAGGAAACAACATCTTACACTTAATGGCTGTCCATATTTCCATAAGTATGAGGAGGATATAATTTGCCCAAATCCGAGCAAACTAGATGGCGGAGGTTACATTTAATTGTAGAGCCAGGTAAACTTCAATATAAAGTTTAAGATGTTCCAAGATGCGGGCATCCCTTTAGACAAGACTTCTATCCAGCACACCGTCCGTAACCTCAGGCTCCTGACATGTTGTACATACCGCACAAACCAAACTGAGGTATTTAGGTTCTGAGTCATTGGAAAATTTTCGTTTTTTTCTGTCTCCTACTTACATAAAATGAGGGACAGGAGACACTTAAAATACATTTCAGGCTAAGTAATTGGATTTTTCCATGGATAATGATGAAAGCAGACAGGCTATTACTGAAGCTTTTTATTTGCTTCTTTTTAATAAATTGCTATTTTAGGATTCCATTATATGCAACGTTTTTGAACTGCTTGGATAAGATGTACCGTGTGTTTCATTTATTCCAGGCGAAAAGCAGGGAGGTTTGGTAATGAAAAATCATTTATGAATTTCTGGGCGAGTAAGCCCCATGCTAGATGAATCACGGTATTAATTGATACATCAAGAGGAAATTTCATAGCAGTATATTCGACACACCCAAAAAAGTAATATTTTGAGTTACAAAGGCCAGTGTCAATTATCCAGATCGCTAAGGTTTAAAGGGCCGCAAGACAGATTGCAAAAAGATGCAATGTCAACTGCCTATGGGGAAATCTGACCCAATGTGGGCTATATGGACCCACTTGTAGGCTGATAGCATGAAGCTGGCCTGACCCAATGTGGACTGTTGAATTGTGTATGAACCCGCTTGTAGTCTGATGGCATTAAGTTGGCCCAGTGTGAGCTATTGGAGTGACAGGATGATATTTTGGAGTTAGTAGGAACCCACTTGTAGGCTGACGGCATGAGGTTGGCCCAGTGTGAGCTACTGGAGTGACAAGAGGATCTTTTGGAGTGAGTATGAACCCACTTATAGGCTGATGGCATAAAGCTGGCTGACCCAATGTGGACTGTTGAATTGTGTATGAACCCGCTTGTAGTCTGATGGCATTAAGTTGGCCCAGTGTGAGCTATTGGAGTGACAGGATGATATTTTGGAGTTAGTAGGAACCCACTTGTAGGCTGACGGCATGAGGTTGGCCCAGTGTGAGCTACTGGAGTGACAAGAGGATCTTTTGGAGTGAGTATGAACCCACTTATAGGCTGATGGCATAAAGCTGGCTGACCCAATGTGGACTGTTGAATTGTGTATGAACCCGCTTGTAGTCTGATGGCATTAAGTTGGCCCAGTGTGAGCTATTGGAGTGACAGGATGATATTTTGGAGTTAGTAGGAACCCACTTGTAGGCTGACGGCATGAGGTTGGCCCAGTGTGAGCTACTGGAGTGACAAGAGGATCTTTTGGAGTGAGTATGAACTCAATTGTAGGCTCACGGCATGAGGTTGGCCTAGTGTGAGCTATTGGAGTGAGTATGAACCTGCTTGTAGTATAATGGCATAAAGTTGACCCAGTGTGAGCTATTGGAGTGAGTATGAACCCACTTGTAGGATGATGGCATGAAGCTGACCTGACCCAATGTGGACTGTTGAAGTGAGTCTGATGGCCTGAGGTTGGCCCAGTGTGAGCTATTGGAGTGACAGGATTATCTTTTGGAGTGAGTATGAACCCATGTGTAGGCTGATGGCATAAGGTTGACCCAGTGTGAGCTATTGGAGTGAGTATGAACCCATGTGTAGGCTGATGGCATAAGGTTGACCCAGTGTGAGCTATTGGAGTGAGTATGAACCCACTTGTAAGCTGACGGTATAAGAGTGATGCACACTTTAGGCTGTTGGAGTGAGTTTGAACCCACCTGTAGGCTGATAGCATAAAGCTGACCCAAGGTGGGCCGTTGAAGTGAATAAGAACCCACTTGTAGTTTAATTGCATGAGGATGAACCAGTGTGAGCTGTTGGGGTGAGTATGAACCCACTTGTAGGCTGATGGCATGAAGTTCTCCCAGCATGGGCTGCTGGAGTGATGTTGACCAAGGATAATTGGTGTAGACTGAAGCTAATGGAAACAGCCTTCCATTTCCAAACATGTCACTTATGATGCCATAGTTCAGATCATACCATTATGATACATAAATTCATGTACAGAACACCAAGAATTCCCATGAACTATTGTCCTAATCAACATCATATGATCATAGCTTAATGAGTAAACCTCCTGCAGTTACCAGAATCTGATTTCAAAAAGCATACAAACCACCAACAATAAAAGTTTTGTAAACATAAAATTAAATCTGTAAATGTACATTTTCAACATATAGCTCAAAATTAAGAAAATCTGTTTTAGTGGTGCAAATATGTACACACAGTGAGGGAAATTTACTAAGAAGTAACTGTGATGTGCATCCCTGTACTATTTCCTATGGGAATAATTGCCATCACAGCCCCTGTGATACCTTAGCAAATGTCCCTCAGTATTGGGTTAAAAAAGCTTTCTAATACATGGAACATTTCTAAATGGATTTAAAGTCATTTTAAGAGTGGGCATTAACCTAGGGCTGACTGAAAAAACACAGGCCTCATGTCCATGATACTACTACTATTTTACTCCAATATACAACCTTTAGAAGAACTACACTTAATGATTTCTTAGCATCCGGTCAGTGTAATCTTATGACATTTCCATTAGACCTGTTGAAAGTCTGTCAGTTATCTGGCACCCACAGGGATTGGTAGATGCCGGATAAATGTAGATTCTGTTTGCTTGAGAGTTACTAATAAAAGAGGCCTAGATTAGATGCACATAGGATGCTCTGCTAGGTATATTTGTCAGTTAGGGCTGTTCTAGCAGCAGCAGCTTTCACTCCTCACTTACACACAGGTACGTTCAGCTGGAGGGTGCGGTGCTGAGCCCGGGTAATATAACGCACACACTGCACTGGCTCAGTCACTCATGCCTGTCTACTTCCAGGTAATATTGAATTGCCGAGACATACAGTGGATGAAATCTAGGTGCCTGTAAGCATTTTGTGGCCGGACAACCTGGCTCCTGGCATTTGTTGAGTCCTGTAAATTTAAATTTGTATCTAAAGTACAATATTAAATTTTTTTTATGGTTGCTTGAGTTCCGGTTAACTGCGAGTTGGAATGTTGACTTGACTTCTGTCTTCTCCCACCTGTAGAAACAATTGAGAAAACACAAAATGGTAGATTCCACTTTATATAATAGCTAAATATAAATAAATAAATAAATATATATATATATATATATATATATATATATATATATATATATATATATATATATATATATATATAAAGTGGATTCTAACATTTTTTTCTTCTCAGTTGTGTGAGTAGACTCTGAAGACCGAAGAAGCTTCCATCTACTACACATGAAATGTCATGTCACATTTCACCCAGGATTAGTTTAATAGGGACTACATTGGTCCTTTAAGATGGTATGGTGCATTTATAAGGTGATCTGCTGATAATGTAAATATAGATCTAAAAATTATCTTTGGGTACTTATATTTGGGTACTTAATGTAAGTTTAAGCTATGTGTAAGTACTCAGCATGTGGTTAAAGAGCAAGATAAAAACAGCTGAAGGACTGGTTCAATGTGGCCTTGACATATCCTGTTTATGACCCACCAGTATGTATCTTGACTTATTTGTGCCTTGGATTTCCATTACTGAAATAGGAATTTCGATATTGTATTTCATGGCATTTCTTTATTTTCTTAGCTTGATTTTAATTTCTTTTTTTTCATTATTCTTTTTTAATAATAAAAATGAATAGCTATTTTATCTTCTCTATGAATATATCAGATTTTCCATTGTAATATTATATACAATATCCTTACCTCACATATAATTTTTTTATATTTTTAGAATTTCAATAACTTTTTAATAGCAGTGTCCCCTTTGAATAATAATTGTCCTTTAGGAGAAATTCATTTTTTTATAGTTTAATTGGTGGGTTATAACATTTCAGACTACAGTATCAACTTCTCATAAGGAAAACACTTTCCCTCGGATACTAAAATCTATTTTTTTCCAGGTCAGGGATTAGCAAATAGTGATTTATTTTATCAGATGTAACAGAATAGGAATAATGTCATGCAAATGTATTTTATCATTATTGTGTATAGAATGTATTTTAGTTGATTAACTTCCTATTTTCAATTTAATTTTTTTATTATTTATTGTTATATTCAACTGCATTTTAAATTGTACTAAAAAGTTGTCATTTGATCATTTTTATGTTCATACAAAACCCCCATTTAAAGGACCAAGTTTGTATATATATATATTTATTTATTTTAATATATATATATACAAACTTTGAGTCTTACTAAGAGCACAAACAAGCAGAGAAAAAGTAATTGAGCTAACTTTTAGTTATAATAAATAAATGCCTTTGCTGGACCCTGGTGGTATCCATGACATCTTAGTGGAAGTTATGTGTGTGAGAGGGGCATTTACATTTCAAGAGAGCAACGCTTGCATTTTCTAATGCAAGCAGTCTGCTTCTGGGCCTTTGAAGGGCAAGGGGTGTTGAGTCAATTTCACTGAGATCCAATTATCAAACAAAGCCTTCTGGTCTTTCGTTGTTCACTCTTCACCACCCCTCCCTCCACTGATAGATAAATAAATACGCCTTTATTAATCCAGCTCTCAGGAACTGACCAAACAAGCACAAAATAGGACACCTATACTCATTAACAGAGTCTTCAAAATTCTAGATTTTCCCCAAAAATATTTTATGCCATATACAGCTGCTAATGTTAGTTACGTACTTCACAAACAAGAGCTGTTTTTCTTTAACTTCAGGTCCTTTAAATTGAAAGGTTTGGGCAATTTTTATTATTTATTTATTATAATATTATGAGTAATATAAATCCGGCTCTAGTCGTTAGCACCTTATAGCTTGGTTTGGGATCACCGAGTGCTGGGTGTCCTTGCCAAAAAACATTTATATATAGTGAGTTTCAGAAACCAGAGAACAAACATCCGTCATCTAATTCCGTTCATTTCCTCTTCATACCAGATTATAATTAATTTACCATGTGATTTCCTAAAATGGTGCTAGCAAGTTAATTAATTGTAGAATTCATTTTAACATCTATTTCTGTAATGTTATATTTTGTTTCAATACAGTTTCTCAATTAAAAAATAATATTGATTATATTGAAACTACAGTAAAAAAAAACAAAGCAACTAATTGTAAATGTACCTTAATAATATAAATAGTAGTTTAAATGACATTCATTTTGCAAATTGGGAACTTTCAGAGTTAATTTAAGTAATGAAAAAAAACAAAAAAAAATATTGTTTCAGCATATTTTTAATTAAATACATTTAATGTTTGTGTGGGCAAAAGTTAGTAAATATCTAAAATATCCTTACTAATGATTGAATTGAGACAGCACAAGTTCCAAATATGTTATTAATATATATAATACCAAGTATTGTATTCATTGTCAAGATTGAAATCTTTTGTAATACGCAATCAAGGCCATTAATTAATGATAAACCCCTGAGTCATTGGGTCAGTTGTCTTCAGGCAACTGCGTTGAAGATAGTAAACCCAAAGAGTGGGATTATTAATGGCAATGATCTATCACTAACAATCATTGTCTGAATCAGAAACATCTGAACAACAGCTCAAAATGGCAAAATATTAGTTTACTGTAGGAAAATGCATTTTATAATAGCAATAACTTTAAGATACTACAAGTCACATTTAACAAAAAAAAGTATATATGAAAAGGGGAGGGTTAAGGGAAGGTACAAAAATTAAAAGGGGGATTGGGAGGGGAAAAGGTAGATCGACCAGAATAAGGTACAATCTGATACAATGTTCATACGATTCAGATGTTAAAGCTATATATAGGTTTCCTGGGTTTCAAATGTTTGGTAAGAAACAGGCAGTCATTATCAGAAAAATATGTGCTATATAGAGAATTTCAGTGTACTTACAAAGTTATAGGCAGAAAAATAAAATCCAGCTTTGCACACCCACAGGGAGCTTACATAACCAAGTACATACAGAAAATGCAGCTAGGTATGGAGTTTGACCTTTCTGGTAGAGACAAAGGACGTAACTGCTGCAGAATGGAATCACATGGTTGGGTGGGGTCTGAGCTCACAGCTGAATCTGAGCACGAGGAGACAGAGATACTACATATCCCAGGCTGCTTTGCAACACAGGAACCCCAGAGTGTGATACTCAAGTTTCAGCTAACCTCTGCTTTCTCCTGATTGGCCAAAATAATTTTATGCTAATCTTAGAAGGGATTTTCATGGGTGTCAACAAACAAAAGCTGCAGCTTGCAAACTGAAAAGATTTAGCAAACGTCAGGGTGAGTTTGTAAATGTTCATTTTGGAATTTTTTCATGCTACATTTTTTTTTCCATACACAAATGATTCTCCTCTATCAGATGCATTCATAATCCAGGACATTTAGATATGCCTTTAAGACATTATATTTTACAGTTTTAGAGTTTTATATAATTTTTAAGATATTGATTTTGAAATAACAACATAACCAACCAGGACAGTACATTTATATATTTCTATATGTGTTTAGGATCGTGTCATCCAATAAGAAACAGTTGCTGCATCCAACTAGCCTTGAAATTTTATGCCAAAAAATAATTTAAAATAAATAAGTGGGTAACCTGGTGCAAAAATACCAACTGCTTATTAGTATGGATATTGTTGAGGTTCAAGAACATCCTTGAGGTTTATTTAAATATATTATGCATGGTATATAATATTAATTTGGATTTTTTTTAAATCTAAACAAAGGGTAATTAAAATGTTCAAATGTATCTTTTGGTATTTAATATATTAAATGTAAAAATACTTCTACATAAGACCCTGGTCAAGTGCTTAAACACAACAATGACTGTGCATCTCCCTCCTCATCTGTCTCGCATGCTTAGTCTAGTCAAATGGGCGACACCAGATGATTGTGGTCTGTGATGTCATAGGGCAGGAGCCCACAGTTGGTGTCAGTAGGGTGTGTGGTTTGTAGATAATAATGGTGGGGGTGTAGGCATTTGTGAAAAGATGAGTTCTTGGGAAGTGTTTAATGCTCTGACAATTGCGCAAGAGTTTGAGAAAACTACATAAAACCCATTAAACAGGAATATTGGACATTGGGTAGTAAAGATAAAACACAAAACTACATGTAAAGGTAGCAGTGAAAACAGATTGTGCATTAAAGGGATATAGAAGGTTCCTGTACAGAGATATTTGGAAATGGCTCGGTCACAATATGGAAGCACATCTGACAATGGCATGTTGAGTACAGTTTTGCACCTGGCTTTTGAAGCTACTGAACCCACCCCAAATAAATGGGCCTCTGCTATCTCTTGGAAAACATTTCACAGCTATTTTCCTTCAGTACAAGCTGTAACAAAATGTAATAGTGCATATTCCCCACTGTAATAAAAACATAGCTTAGTAATTACAGAGTGTTTCATTATGTAAGAATATATATTATGACATCTTCCATTCCAGCAGAAATCCCATAGAGTGATATACGAAAAGGTGTTTATAATACAGTCAAAGGAAATGTTGCAAATAAGACCCACGGTCTGCGCAAAAATATAATTATGACATTGTCAACATTTCATGCGTCACTCACCATCGTGATGGCACTGCAGCTCAAATTGTAAGTTGCAGACTGATAGCTCATAGACTTATTACAGGAAGGTTTAAGTTGTATAAAAACACAGACAATGTAGTTTTTTAGTCTTTGTAATGCTCTACAAAAGCACCTTAAACATAGATGAATGAAATGTTGTCCTAAAAAATCCTGAAGAAGTTGTAATCTCAACTTTTACAGCTTTAGCCTCATGTAGTTCTAACCTACATGTTCTCCTTTCTAGTGATAATCCCCTTGATTGGCCAGTTTCTAGCCATTCAAGATGATTCATGGAGATATAAACATCCTGATGTAGCTCAAGGAGGTTAAATATATATTGTAAGAAATAATAAACAATTTTTAAAATTACACAATATATGCCATATACCATAGACCCTCATTTGATCCACAATGGGATACCTCCTAAAATGGAAGGCTTAACACTACGTTAATGTTCCAATGCTAGCTAAGAACCCAACATTAAATAAATAACATTACATTTTATATAGAGTAATTGATGCTATCCTTTAGAAATAACATCAATGAGCGGGGTCTATATGTAGTGTTACAGCCCATTTCGCCGTTAGATACGGCTTTGTCAAAGGCAAACAGACATTTGAAAAGAGAGCTGTCTTTTTTCAAAGCTTAAATACCCACAGTGTACGTGTGTACCGTAATGCACTGGTTAAACATGTTACGGTCCATTTCGCTACTTTTGGATAGGCATCATCAAAGAGTTTAATATTTAAAAATGTGTAAATATGTAGAATGATTAACTAAATTAAATTCAACAATCCTATTTTAACTACTTCCTGTGTTCAGGAGACTTCTACAATTTCTCAATCCCATTCGTGTCCAACGTTAGCCTTTTGGAGCTTCATCCAAGTCCAAATTTTTATTTGGATTAATCAGTGGATACATTATTTTTATTCTTCTATGCTCACAAATAATATCCTGATCTGGCAACTGGTGATAATTTTGGACATGCCTGTTCTACACCATGATGTGTCCTCAGGTCCCATTGTCTATGCTGATAGGATTGTAATACCACTAGAAGTTTATGATAATGGAAGTACCAGGTAATCATCATTTATAAAGTAATTTAAAAACTGACTATAAGAAACACAAGTAGTAGGGACTCATATATACAAACACCCAATAAACTAAAATAAGTCATATTATTTTAATACAAATTAAAGGCTCCAAACAATATTTTCATTATAAAACATCTAAACGGATCTTTTAAAGAAATAATTAATTTTAATTAAACACATCAAACTGCCATTATTTGGCATATTACCAGCCTACACAATGGAATCTAGGGGGTTCCCACCTCTAGCTCTAGGACATCCTGGTTCTTCAACTATACGTCACATCCATGAACAGGAGATCAAACATGACTGCAGACTTCTACAACATGAACCTACCATGTAAGGCTGAGATGATTTTTTTTTAAGGTTTAATAGTGCAGGCCATGTCAACTTTCAATTTAAATTAACTTATATTTCACATCTTCGTTTAGTTTTTTTTTTTTTCAATCCGACTCACTTGAAATACTAAGATTTGCATGATAACCCTAACAGCAAATTATAACAAAACCTTCCCCATAGAGAAACATACAATACTGATTCACCTTCTTCAAGTTTCTCCGCGGTGGAAATATTTATTGCTGGATAATTCTCTTTTGCCTATTTTTTTCCAACCGTTCTCAAGCACAAATAATTCCACAGTGAACCAGTTTTCTAATACAAAAATGTTTGCCTTTCCCTATAATTAGCTTTAATTGAAACTTAAAAGCTGTATACGTCATATAAACTGAAGTGTTCAAATAGAGGGGAATTACAACGCTGACATAAAAGTGAATGTGGTTGTAAATAGTTTAGGATTAGCCATATTGACTTTAGCATTTCTTTCAAGAGTTGCAGAGAGTGAAATAATTACAATATCCATCAATGCATCATGAAGTATATGCAAAACAATAATTGGGAAACTTTAACGCTAAGCTTGTTCCTTTCAACACACGTGGTCCAAGTTAACAACAATTATATGAGTGTCAGACACTTAGTTTATGTCTGCTCTGCTACAGGCGTCAAAAACACAATAGAGAATGGGATGAGTCTACTTTAACCTCAATTTGTTTATATGTCATAATATGGTGTTAGATTTCAGATTTTTTGTTCAGTCCTTCAGTCTTGTCCAACTCTTGTTGATCATATAGACGCAGCATGCTAGGCACATCTGTCTGTGTTTCTGGTTGTGCTTATCCATATGGTTTTCTTGGCAAAGATACTGGAGTGGGTTGCCACTTCCTTCTTCATTGGACCGCGATTTGTTTGACCTCTCTGCTATGACCTTTCCATCTTGGGTGACCCTACATTGTTTAGCTCACGGCTACCGTGGTCCCCTGAGCTCTATGAAGTTATCCCTCTGTTTTCTTTGTCTTAGTGACTGATATATGAGACTCAACAGATTGGTATTAATTTAACAGACCTTTAATCTAATGGTCTTCATATATATATATATATATATATATATATATATATATATATATATATGTACCCACTTCTGGATCACTACATTATCGTGGTGAAGGGGCTTGTGTACTTCAATGAACCTATGAGCTATACCGTGTAGGGTCACTCATGATGGGTAGGCCATAGCAGAAAGGTTAGACAAATTGTGGCCCACTGGAAAAGGGACTGGAAACCCAGTGCCAAGATAACCTTATGGATAGGCAAAACCAGAGACATAATAGATGTGCCTGCGCTCTATAGGGCCACTGAGAGCAGTACACACCTGAATGGCTAACAAAAAACCTATTTATCTATATGTATGTATCTATCTATCTATATATATATATTTATACATGATAGGCAAATAAGCAAAGTAATATTCATAAAGCCAATGGACGTGTGTAGATGGGTTACTCACATTATTATTACTCTTTATTTATAAAACACCAACATTTTATGTAGTGGTATTTACAGTGATACAGTAGTGTAGAGTTTGTACAATATGTAATTACATAGGTAAAATAAGTTATAAAATACAAAACAATATAATAAGGCAATGGAGAGTTGTTGGGTGCACCAGATCTGAGGACCCTACTTCACTCTTTTTTATAAATCTGGGTTATTTGTGTGTCACTGTGTGTGTGTAAGTGTCTCTAACAGTGTGAAGATGTCTCAACATACAGGTACATTTTGCAGGAGGTCTTGATCATTTACACTACAAATCCTGGCATGAGTGGGTATTGTTATTAAACATAAATGATGAAGAGTGCCAGTTACCATTGTGCCAAGACCGTTGTCCCCTGAGCTCTAGGAAGTTATCCCTCTGTTTTCTTTGTCTTAGCTTCTGATATATGAGTTGATGTCAATTCTAGAGACTGAACAGATTGTTATTCATTTAACAGTCCTTTGAAGATTTAATTGTCCTCATATGATACCATAACATTCAGTCAAGTGAAAGTGATTATAATGAGTTGGAATCTCTATGCAAAGCCTAAACAATATGGTGGTCCATAGAAATCTGAGAAACACAAGAAAAATATAATTGTGTAACTTGTTTTCCTAAGCTAAACCCCATCTTTGGAAATGGTTCAACAAAGGAGATAAAATATCAACAACAAAAAAAAAGTATATACTGAGGACTCATTCTGCCTATTGGAATATTTTCTTCACAAATGTAAGATTATAAGTAGTAATATTGTTGACTAAAACATAGTAGGTCTAGTTGACTTATTTTTCTTATAGCTTTTTTATTACACTTTAGTAAAAAAACTAAGGAACAAAAAAACTTAATGACAAGTATATATATATATATATATAGTAAAAACCCTGTTATGCGGCACCTATGGGGACTCCCTATTGCCAGATAACTGTAGTTTCCGATTAATCGGGACTCCTCGCATTTAAGGGTCTAAACGACCCTTAAACCCCCCAAAATGCCTTTAAAAAGGCATTAGCACCTAACTGGGCCATTTAGGCCCCAAAAAAATAATAAGGAAAAAAGTTAGCTTTTTTTTTTTTTTTTTGCAGTCTCGAACTGCCGGATAGTGCTGGTTATGCTGGTTTATCAGAAATGTATTTACAATGGGGAATTGATGACGGTTGCTTGAGAGTCCCAGTTAGTTGAGTGCTGGATAACTGGGATTCTATTGTATATATACACATTTATATTTATATACATATATATATGTATATAAGTTACACCTATATGGGTGCCAAATGCATAATATAACTATATGTATTCGGAAGAGTGCATAAAATGTAACTTTTAATCCCTTCACTGTTAATGATCAATTTTTTGTAACTAAAACTATCCTGTCTCCGGTCTAATTGGTATCTTCATCAAGATTCTGAACTGTGAGCTTTTCTTCCCAAGCCCGAATCATTAAGTCGTTCTCCTTAAGTTTTATACCCACTCATTTAATCTTATCTGTCTTTCATGGACTCGCCGTCTCCATTGTCTTTGTTTCATCTCGTTCAAGAATGAAGCCCCTCTGGCTAGTTTCTTGTGTTTTCCAACTAGTGTTTTTATTGGAATATCAATTGAGTCAAACACATTCCTTGTAATCACCAATTATTGCGTGAAAGGGTTATTGATATGTGTAATAACTTTATAGCATGCTATAACAATGACATATGGTTTATGAAAGATAATAGGCATGCTTTATGAAAATATTATCTTCGGGATGAGTGTACAACGACATCTTGGCACCAGTCTTTCATGACAGTACACATAAGAGGTATCAGATTTTCTGTCTGTGCTTTGTTGTATTCTCTTCTAAAATGACACCTGATTGATGTATTGTGGGGAAGGGGATCCAAAATGATTAAGTACTTTGTAAAACCACACACAAAAAAGAATAAGTGCATTAATATTGGGTAAAAATAACAGGAAACTAGAGGGATTTTGTATCATGTTTCTGCTTTGAGAGCATTATTTGAGAAAAGAACACAATATATATATATATATATATATATATATATATATATATATATATATATATATATATATATATACATTTATATATTACATCTATATGGGTGCCAAATTGATAATATAATTATATGTATTCTGAAAAGTGCATAACATTTTATATTTACATTATCGAATACCTTAATTTAGATGCAACAAAAAAAATGCTTTCACTGTCCCTTTAAGAAGGAATTATAATATAATGTAACACTAGTACAAAAAAAATAAAATATCGACATCTGGAATACAAACCAACAAGAAAGCCATTCTAAAACATAGTATTTTATAGTATTATCTTATTGTTTTACAATATTATAATAATATATATTAAGATCGAAACAGTGCTTGTCTGTGGGTAGGTCTCCTGGTTTGTGCATAATTCATACTATGCTTTGCGTAAAGCTGTGTAATACAGGGAGCATATGCCTAAAAGGAGCCATCTATAAAGTGTTTTTTGGGATTTAAGAGTGAGATGCAGTTGTAGTCTCATTTGCATGTCCCTGCCCAGTTTCCCAGAGTGCAGTGCAATGACTGTATTTCTTGGAAACCTGCACAGGAAATATGTTTGGTTTTTTTTACTCAGATTCGATTACAAATGTACTATTAATTTTCTGTACTATTGTACTCTGTATGGTGGAGGGCTTCTATTACTCTTCTTCTCACCATAAGTTAAATGATTGTTACAGTATTATTGGTATATAGTATTTTATAATTATTTTGTGGTCACAAATTATACCCAAAGATTCACTAACAGCTTCATAACAGCTTTTATCCATCTGGTTTGCAATCCTTTGAAGCTTAGTGAATCCGTTCAATTATACATAGCACTGATGCATTGTCATATTAAATAGTAAAGGCACGGCTATAATATGTTTTTTAAGCTTGCCTCCCACACTCGTGTTTGACTCAAGTCATAAATGCTTCAGTTTATTCATCTTTGGCTGGTAGGTTAAGACATTATATATTTCAGCGTGTGGAGGAGTAGATAATTATTCAATATAATTCAGTTAAAAAATTGTCTTCACATTTGGATGTCTAAAAATAAGTTAAAAAACATATTTTCTGCTCAGAATCTCTACAATTACCGTTTTTGCACAGCACTCTGGGAAACTGGGAGTGGACAAGAATAATTTAAAATACTTGGATGAGGATTTGCCAAAATTATTATTACTGTGTTCAAATGTACTGAGATCAATAATTTTATGGTATAGAATTAAAACATTTAATTATTTTTTACAAGTTTTATTCTAAATGTATTTACAATAAAGATTGAATCAGATTTACCGCAATTTAAGTTTAAAATAGAACTCAACATTTTATGGACAAATAAACGATAATAATGGATAAATAACATAATTATCTTAATTAAGTGAACAATCTCGACCAAACCAATTTTCTCGGCAGTGTAAATGATACTTAAAGTAATAGTTAGTGAACATTCACCCTATATAATATAGTAGAAGGATTTTTATTACTGCCAAAAGGGCCTCCTTCTAAGTCTTCCAAGGACTTGATGAGTAAGTCACTCCCTTAATAGAAGGATGTAATATGTTGTAGGATAAACAATATGATTTAATTAGCACTGTGTAAAGTAAACTAGGCCTTGGTCTTCCAAGAGGGGCCCAACAGGGACACTTCCTGGCACGTTTCTAAATAGAGGATACAATCGAACATTTTCCATAACTTGTTAGAAAGTAATATTTTATTGGCATGTGGAATTTTTAAGTATTCACACTGAACAAAAATATCTGCGCGATAATTGGTTGCAGTTGTGTTGTTTTGGAAAATAGTTGGGAGTAAATATTTAATGGTGGCCACTGTTGGTCATAAACATAAACAGAGAAGACATAAAATAATGGTTCGCCCAATTTATTATTAATTTTCTCAGAATACAGGCAATAGTAACACCTAAAACACTTTTATTTCAAGTCAATATATTGATATCATTTTTAATCTCCATTGATCGCCCTCTATTGGAATTAAAAATGTTATTTTATCCTTACATAAAGCCTGTTGGGGTTATTGTATTTATTTCTTCTGATTTCATTTCAATGTTGTGTAATTTTCAATTTAAACCAAATTACATAAAATATGTAGCCTCGGATTCCCCTTCTGGATCACTACCTTGTGTGGTTTTCTAATTAGTATATATATTTATATATATACCCACTTCTGGATCGCTACGTTAACATGGTGGAGGAGCTTATGTACTTCAATGAAGCTATACCATGTAAGGTCGCCCAAGATGGGCAGGTCAGACAAATCACAGTCCACTGGAGAAGGAACTGGCAACGCTCTCCAGTATCTTTGCCAAGAAAACCGTATGGATGAGCACAACCTGACAAATAGATGTGCCTTGTGCACTGCGTCCATAGGGTCACGGAGCGTGAAACACGATTGAATAATTGAACAACAACATGAGCTACCACCCACGACCAATGTAAGAAGCAAGCCCATGTCAATATGGAGACTGTCTCTCTTAATTCTAGAATAAGTAATCTTTTACCTATCAAATACTTGCTTAAAACTATTGCCTGGAGAGATTTTCCAAAAAATTGCCAATTCTAATCAGTATACGATATGGGAAATATTTGTGTTGGTCACCTGCCATTGGAAACTACAGGTCCAGAAGATATATATATATATATATATATATATATATATATATATATATATATATATACCCACTTCTAGATCGCTACCTTGACATGGTGAAGGGTCTTGTGTACTTCAATGAAGCTTGTGTACTTTAATGGGCAGGTCATAGCAGAGAGGTCAGAAAAAGCGCGGTCCACTGGAGAAGGAACCGGCAACGCACTCCAGTATCTTTGCCAAGAAAACCGTATGGATAAACACAACCAGAGACAAGATGTGCCTGGCATGCTGCAATCCATAAGGTCACAGGGAGTTGGACACGACTGAACAACTAACCAACAACAAACCTTGGATTAGCTTTTATTTAAATGATATTATTTCTTTTTACTCCCATTAGTAGTGAAGGCACACACCGAGCTGTTGTAGTGATCATGTTATGTATACGTATAATTTGCATTCACCAGATCACATAACAGACATTTCCTATTCTCTATCAGACTAACCTTGTCCCATAACCTCTACAGCCGGTGTTTCTCACCGCAAATAACTAACAAACTAGCAGTTTTTTCATAGGTTATAAAATTCCAGGACAGTGAACAATTGTTGTTTGTTAGAACCTGTGTGAGTGCGGCCTGCGGAGATAAGGAGGCTGTGTGTTGGCAGGGCTGTAAAAATGTCATTTTCAGACTGGAAAAAATATGGCGTGCTAAATTAACCCTAAGAATCCAAAGAACACATAACTGCAGTAGGTGAAAAGTAACCCTATATATACAATGAGCATAGGTAAAAATTCTAATTTAATACGTTTTTCGGGGGCTAGGAAGCTGTTGTCCATTGCAGCCTTGGTCATCCATGGGCATATCTATTTCTGTATATATATATATATATATATATATATATATATATATATATATATAGAACCCAAGCAACCAGAACTCACAAGCATCCAGAAAAAAAAAATGAATACTGTACTTGAAATAAAAAATTTAATTTACTGGGCTCATAAAATGCCAGGAGCCAGGTTGTCATGCAACATAATGCTTACAGGCACCTAGATCTCATCCACTGTACATCTCTGCAATGTTACCAGGCATGAGTGACTGAGCCAGTGCAGTGTTGGCGTTACATTCCTCGGGGTCAGCACCGCACCCTCCAGCCGAACGTACCTGTGTGTAAGTGAGGAGTGAAAGCTGCTGCTGCTAGAACAACCCTCACTGACAAATATAGTTAGCAGAGCATCCTACGTGCAGCTAATCTAGGCCTTTTTTAATAGTGATTCTCAAGCAACCAGAAACTACATTTATCCGGCATATACAAATCCCCATGGGTGCCGTAAAACCGAAAGTCTACTGTAAATATATATATATAGTAAATAAATAGTACATCTGTGTTTACATTTGAATGTCTAAAACAAGTTTAAAAACCTGCTTCCAGCTCAGAATTCCGAGAAAAACAGTTATTACACTGCATTCTGGGAAGTTGAACTGGGACATGCAAATGTGCCCACAAATGCCTCGCTCTTCAATCCTTAGCCATTATCAAACTGGCTTCCTTTAAGCTTATGCATGCTGTATTACACAGCTTTAATGCAAAGCCAAGGTTGAATTAAACACACACATATATATATATAGCAACTATATATTGGTGGGTAAAAGAGCAATAGAAGCCTCCACCGTACAGTAGTACAGCAAATAAATAGTACATTTGTGCCCATAGTTGAACGTCTAAAATCAGTTAAAATACTTTTTTCCTGCTCAGATTTCCAAGAAATACAGTTATTGCACTGCATTCTGGGAACACGGTCCGGGACATGCAAACGGGCCTACAAAGGCTTTGCTCTTTAATCCGATACCATTTTCTGTAGCTCTTTTGCCCACCATAAATGTGGTAAACTATCTCCCCACAAAATCCAGAACCGGCCGCACACTAAGATCTGTGATAAGATGTGATAATAAGAAAGCAAGAGAAGAACAAGCCCAGTAGGCATGGGCGTAGGAACTGGGGGGGCGAGGGGGACAAATCCCCCCCAAGATTTGTTGATGTATATATGTATGTGTAGACAAGCTATTGTGCATATACAATGATCTGTATCCCCCTTCAGAATAATTTCGGCTCCTACACCCATGCCAGTAGGGTAATCCTCCCGTCATTCTACAGGGACATTAACGCCCCACAAGCAGCTGAACTTATGATTGTCTTCAAATGCTTTTATGCTCATGGTTTATATGTCGGCTAATGCTTTCAGCTTGTTACATTCATACAAACACGTGCCGTTTTTCCCAAACTACAAATTAGAATTGCGGGAAACATTACTTACTGGAAATCATTACCCCAAAGAAAAATTATAGCTTTGTTGAAAAGCAGGTGGGAAGTGTTGTGTCCGTCGGGCAAGAACAAGACAACTAAATAAAACATCACTCACTTGCACATGAAGGAATATGGCTCTGGGATATTTCACATTTCATGTATTGTTTAAAGTCATCGGTATAACAAAGGTCCTCACATCCCTCACCCGGCTTATAATCACAACATCCCACCATTGGCATTTACATGGGTTTGCCAAGAGTTGTACGGTGATTATTATTATTTACGTGCAAAGATCTTTTTGGGGGTATGGAGATTAATGGAATGAACGACATAACAAGGAATTTAAGCATGCCTTGGATAAGCATGGGGATTAAATAAACTAAGCCTAAAACTGGACAGATTAGAGTATTTTGGTTCTTATTTGTCACCAATGTCTACGTAATAGCTCTCTGTAGGGATACTGCATCAGTTCATGAAGAATTTACCCCAAACCAGCAATTAATTTCCCAAAGGGGCCACATGAGAAACTCGGAACGTTGTGGAGGGCCGAGCCATAGGCTGAACTGAATTCTGCTCAATATTAATTTTATAGCTTTATTTTATTTTCTCAGTGCCAGGAGCAGTATCTACAGAATCCATCACAGTTAGTCACAACACTGCTGCTCACAAATTGCCCCCAATGTATCCCACTGTAGCGGGCCGGACAGGGACAGCCAAAGGGCCGGATGTGGCCCACGGGCCGCACAATGCCCAGGTCTGCCCCAAACTATAACTATTTGGATGTATGATGTAGAATTTAGAGTCTGATCCACTTAAAGAAGGCCAAGGAAATTTGAGGCTTTAGCCTCCCTCTACCTCCCGTCAACTCATTAAAAAGACAGCTAGACTTTACACAGGTGGTCTACTACAAACCAATATTTGTTCAGCACATTATTATAAAGAAGGGTAGATAATAGTACAGCAAATAAATAGCAAAATAATGGACTCGCAAGCTAATTAATTACAGTCTAACACAAGACTAGAACGAGCCATATGGTGGATGAGGACTGTACGGCCTTATAAGTATTTTCATCATGCACATCGTAGACATGGACACAAAGCGAGAGCTGGGAACGCTCATCACTAAAGCAGAAATATCCTGTTTGGACAGTAACTGCCATGACTCACTAAGCTCAGCATGCCGGGGAAAGCAAAGCCAGTCCATGGTAACTGCCGTCATCTGGAGCTAATACACTATCTGGTATTGGTGGTTTGATAACTGCATTAGTATTCAAGCTTAGCTAATCTATTTATACACATTTGACATTAAATTAGTAGCAAGAATAATATTAAAGGGTTGATGATTCCTCAGAACTATGAACCTTTAATTATGAAACCAATTGATTTGGGACTGAAACCATAATTTCTTCCATTTTAATTGAGTCCGAGTTGGAAATAAAATTAGCCATCCATTTAGACCATCCATTTGAATTACCATATGAGCTCAAAGTGAATTTATCCTAAACTAGAGTCAACAGAAGCAAGTCCAAGTCCTGAATCTGCTCACAAAGCCCGTATTTCTCCATTTACCAATGGTTATATTGGAAAAACTGGGAGCATTCCCATTGTTTTTTGATAACTGCATTAGTATTCAAGCTTAGCTACTCTATTTATACACATTTGACATTAAATTAGTAGCAAGAATAATATTAAAGGGATGATGATTACAAATTATTTTGAAACCAATTGATTTGGGACTGAAATCACAATCTCTTCCATTTTAATTGTCCAATGGAAATAATCTATCTGAAATTTAGTTTATGGACAGACCATCATCAGACCATCCATTTGAATAGCCAACAGAGCTATAAGTGACTTTATCCGAAACTGAAGTCAACAGAAGCAAGTCCAAGTCCTGAATCTGCCCACAAAGCCCATATTTCTCCATTTACCAATGGTTATATTGGAAAAACTGGGAGCATTCCCATTGTTTTTTGATAACTGCATTAGTATTCAAGCTTAGCTACTCTATTTATACACATTTGACATTAAATTAGTAGCAA
Organism: Discoglossus pictus; assembly: GCA_027410445.1. Taxonomy (NCBI): domain Eukaryota; kingdom Metazoa; phylum Chordata; class Amphibia; order Anura; family Alytidae; genus Discoglossus; species Discoglossus pictus. Next base: position 379,146,645 of record CM050167.1, read on the forward strand.
GAATAATATTAAAGGGATGACGATTAAAACATTTTTTGAAACCAATTGATTTGGGACTGAAATCACAATCTCTTCCATTATAATTGTCCAATGGAAATAATCTATCTGAAATGTAGTTTATGGACAGACCATCCATTTAAACAGCCAACAGAGCTCTAAGTGAATTTATCCGAAACTGAAGTCAACAGAAGCAAGTCCAAGTCCTAAATCTGCTCACAAAGCCCATATTTCTCCATTTACCAATGGTTATATTGGAAAAACTGGGAGCATTCCCATTGTTTTTTGATAACTGCATTAGTATTCAAGCTTAGTAAATGAAAAGATTATGTTTTATACACAGTTGGCATTAAATTAGTAGCAAGAATAATATTAAAGGTTTGATGGTACCTCCAAACCATGATCATTTGTTTTGAAACCCAATCGATTTGGGACTGAAACCAAAATCTCTTCCACTTGAGTCCAAGTTTGATAAAAATCCATGGAGAATCATCTCCCTTATGGACAGATCATCCCCGGGCCCGTGCTTAGAGTCACCAAAAGTGAGTTTATCCTAAATTTCTCCTTTTACAAATGGTTATAATGGAGAAACTAGGAGCATTTCCTTTGGGTTAAGGGAGTTCTGCAAGTAAATCTTTTAGGAAAATTATAACTTTCAGGAAGAAAGTTTTTGGGTTTGGAGAACCAACCACAAATCATATCCGAGTACCTCTATAAAGTATCACTTACTGCATCTGTACTAGTCTATGTTTTATACCAGTGGCTACTAGTCTGACCACACCAGCAAACCAGTATTACAATAATGTTATATCCAGCCAAGACAAGAAAATAGGAACTCCTTCTGTCGTGGAGAAAGGACTTGTGTACTTGTGTCACCCAAGATGGGTAGGTCATGGCAGAGAGGTCCACTTGAGATGGAATTGGCAACCAACTTCAGTATCTTTCCCAAGAAAACCTTATGGATAAGCACGACCGGGACATAATGATAGATGTGCCTGACGTGCTGTAGCCCATAGGGTCACAGAGAGTCAAACAAGACTGAACAACTTAACAACAAGTAGAACCTTAGACCATCTTGCCTTTTGGCTTGAAGTCTTATTTATATTATATTCATACACTTTGATAAGATGGCACCATTCCTATCCATATGTTTGAATGCCATTACTGTAGTAAACACTACCACATCTTCTGGGAGGCAATGCCATGTGGTCACACATTCAAAAATAAATTCCCTCATTGTATCAATACCATCACACAAACTCTAAGAAGAAACATTTAAGAACTTAAACCAGACACCTTTTACATGTCCTGCTCTTCCTCTGGGCCACATACATCTCCTACCCCTGATGTTAGTACTTTGAACTAACATCAGATCATGACCTCTTGTTCTTGCATTTCTCTTTTTTTTTCTGAAATATCCTTCCCTTCTGTACTTTATCCAGTCCTTAGACTGACAGCACATTGTGAACAGCTGCCCCGAGCACTGATGTCTAACAGATACACTTCCAAATCAGTCAGGCTTAACAACTCACAGCCAGTACTAAGCACAGCATTTTATTTATAACTTGCGCTGCACTTGTGATATCTCCTCGCTGTATTATCAATAAGAGCAAACTTCAAATAATTAAAATATACGTCTAGATTCTAATATTTATGCAATCGATTCCCTATTACAGTGAAAGTATAAGTGCTCTATAATAGACACCCTTGCCCAAATACTGTTTATTGCATAAATAAACATCAGAGGACTATTTATTTAGTATCCGCACAGTACATTTTCTAACAATTAAACAAAGTAGAAAATGACACATACTTGTAGGTTTATAACAATAATCACTTTGTTGTATGTGTAACCGGGTATATATTCCGGGGAATTATGGCAGGTATCCAGCAACTGGGCAAATATACCGGTGTTTGTCAAATACACACAATAAATTAGAATTGATATATTATTCAAAACTATACATATATATATATATATATATATATATATATATATATATATATATAAAACTTTTTGGACCTGTACTTAAATTATATAGCATATACAGTGGCTTGGCACCAGTAAAGTAATGCACAGAAGGCAGTGCAAATGCAAATATAGTAAACTTTTAAAGTACATTAAGCCTTAGATATTAAAAATAATAAAATATTATTTTGATATTTATTTAAAAAAAATATTCTTTAAGGATTCTGGTGCAATCTTCACATTACAGCTGACTAGATACCCCGGATATAGAGATATTCTACAATTTCATCATCAGGCGCTGTATAAAATAATAACTCAGCACAGATGTTTGCTTTTTGTGGTTTTGCAATGTTAAGTAAATCTGGATTTTATAACAAATAGTATGGATTAGTAAAGAAAGTCCTATGTACAGTGTATTAAATCCAATGGGAATATGGAAACACATCATAATGTCTAACTATCCATCTAATATATATATATATATATATATATATATATATATATATATATATATATATATATATATATATATATAATGTTATTCATTTAGAATTATGGTGCAATATTTACATTAAGGCTGAGTAGATAACTCTCTCCCTCTCTCTCTCTCTATATATATTTGAATATATAGATATATACACAGCCACATACACAGCTAGTCATATGTAAATATATATACAGTATATAGAAGAGTGAGGTAGCCCTGAGTGCCCAGTAATCCAGATGAATAATCAGAGTATTGCAGTACATAGTGATACATTTTTTATTGGACAAATGTATTAGAAAGACAAGCTTTGGAGAGTTGCATCACTCTTTATCAATTCTGAAAAAAAACAAGTATATATATATATATATATATATATATATATACACACATATATAAATAAATATAAATAAATATATATATATATATATATATATATATATATATATATATATAAATATAAATATATAGATATATATAAATAAAACCATACATACTTCAGACTACAACATGGACCTACCTATTATATGCAGAGGTGCAGGAGCTCCAGAGATAAGTTTTCAGTACACAAGGTCTCCTCCAGACCCAGGGGCTGATCAGCACTATATGAGCAGCCTGTTATGGCATCACACAAAGTAGAGTCAGGTCTGATATAATCCAGGGAGTCCCACCACAAGTGGAGTGCAGAGTCTGGGTAGGTGCAGCAGGAGCTCCTGATGGGGTGTCAGGCTGTGGGTGTCAGGCTGTGGGCTGGGGTGTCAGGCTCTGGGCTGCAGCTCATTGATCCTCTGTCAGTGAGAGCTCTGAGTGGCTTCTCCTGAGCAGATCTGAGTCAGCCCTGAGCAGGATGGGAGGAGTGAGCCAGCCCCATAACACACAGACCCAGCCACTTGCT
>CM050167.1:379824989-380004989 GCA_027410445.1 Discoglossus pictus
AGGTGGAGATGGATAGACGAGGTCACTGAAGCAATGGACATGAACTTGATGGAGCTCAGGGGCATTGGCTGACAGATGTGCTGAGGTCCATTAGGTCGGACAACTGAACAACAACAGAATCATCATAAATACAAGCAATATGAGTGTGTATCTGCGTAGTGTAGACTATCACAACTACTAACTACGCTCAGATAGTAGGACAACTTTAATAATGTAACAAAAACACCAGTCGTGGGGAAAACCAGACTTTATTTTATTATTTTTGTAGTAATATTTTTCACAGAAGGCAAAAATCAGACACAGGATAAGATTCCCCTACAGAGAATAATAAGACCCAGGAGTGAGAAGAAAGGAATCTTGGCTTGTGCTGTGATTGAGTGATAATATAAGTGTGCAGAGTCGGGGATTGTAAAAACACAGATGGCAGCTCCTTAGTCAGATAGAAAAAAGGTTTTACTATGAAAATATGTGAATTTATTTTAAGGAAGAAAAAAATATATACATATTAGAGAAGTAAAGATGTTGTGGGTGGCAGTGGTCCAAAAAGCAGCAGAGATGGCATGAAACGCGCAGAGGTCATAGAAATACAGTTATATACTCACATTATATCTGGGTATTGTGTTATTACATCATGTTATCCGCTTTTGAACGATTTCATGAACATATATGTGCTTCAGGTGTGAATGTAATGAAGGCTGGTTTTATAATCCATTTGCTTTTGTTTATTATTAAAAATATTGTATTTTAGTCAAGGTCAAAAAATGTTTTTTTGGTAAAAAAAACATGAAATAGTTATACACTTTAGTTTAACAAAGAATTGGCTCAAACCGCCAGCAAGGAGCTCCGTGCATATAACATCACACTGAATACTCATGATCTGAAGAGCTTACAATCTACTCTATTGCACCAAACTGTCAAATTCCAGGAAGGCGCTACGTTCATACAAGACTACAACCAATATTCTCTGATCTGAAGAGCTTACAATCTACTCTATTGCACCAAACTGTCAAATGCCGGGAAGGAGCTATGTTCATACAAGATTACAACCAATACTCTCTGATCTGAAGAGCTTACAATCTACTCTATTGCACCAAACTGTCAATTGCCGGAAGCGAGCTACGTTCAAACAAGATTACAACCAATACTCTCTGATCTGAAGAGCTTACAATCTACTCTGTTGCACCAAAATGTCAAATGGCGGCAGGATGCTACGCTCAAACAAGATTACAACCAATACTCTCTGATCTGAAGAGCTTACAATCTACTCTATTGCACCAAAATGTCAAATGCCAGGAAAGAGCTACGTTCATACAAGATTACAACCAATACTCTCTGATCTGAAGAGCTTACAATCTACTCTATTGCACCAAACTGTCATTTGCCGGGAAAGCGCTACGTTCATACAAGATTACAACCAATACTCTCTGATCTGAAGAGCTTACAATCTACTCTATTGCACCAAACTGTCATTTGCCGGGAAGGCGCTACGTTCATACAAGATTACAACCAATACTCTCTGATCTGAAGAGCTTACAATCTACTCTATTGCACCAAAATGTCAAATGGCGTCAGGATGCTACGCTCAAACAAGATTACAACCAATACTCTCTGATCTGAAGAGCTAACAATCTACTCTATTGCACCAAAATGTCAAATGGCGTCAGGATGCTACGCTCAAACAAGATTACAACCAATACTCTCTGATCTGAAGAGCTTACAATCTACTCTATTGCACCAAAATGTCAAATGCCAGGAAAGAGCTACGTTCATACAAGATTACAACCAATACTCTCTGATCTGAAGAGCTTACAATCTACTCTGTTGCACCAAAATGTCAAATGGCGTCAGGATGCTACGCTCAAACAAGATTACAACCAATACTCTCTGATCTGAAGAGCTTACAATCTACTCTATTGCACCAAAATGTCAAATGCCAGGAAAGAGCTACGTTCATACAAGAATACAACCAATACTCTCTGATCTGAAGAGCTTACAATCTACTCTATTGCACCAAACTGTCATTTGCCGGGAAGGAGCTACGTTTATACAAGATTACAACCAATACTCTCTGATCTGAAGAGCTTACAATCTACTCTATTGCACCAAAATGTCAAATGCTGGGAAGGAGCTACATTCATACAAGATTACAACCAATAGTCTCTGATCTGAAGAGCTTACAATCTACTCTATTGCACCAAACTGTCAAATGCCAGGAAGGAGCTACATTCATACAAGATTACAACCAATACTCTCTGATCTGAAGAGCTTACAATCTACTCTATTGCACCAAAATGTCAAATGCCGGGAAAGAGCTACATTCATACAAGATTACAACCAATACTCTCTGATCTGAAGAGCTTACAATCTACTCTATTGCACCAAAATGTCAAATGCCGGGAAAGAGCTACGTTCATACAAGATTACAACCAATACTCTCTGATCTGAAGAGCTTACAATCTGCTCTATTGCACCAAACTGTCCATTGCCGGGAAGGAGCTACGTTCATACAAGATTACAACCAATACTCTCTGATCTGAAGAGCTTACGATCTCTTCTTTTGCACCAAAATGTCAAATGCCGGGAAGAAGCTACGTTCATACAAGATTACAACCAATACTCTCTGATCTGAAGAGCTTACAATCTACTCTATTGCACCAAAATGTCAAATGTGTGAAAATATGTGAATTTATTTTAAGGAACAAAAAAATATATACATATTAGAGAAGTAAAGATGTTGTGGGTGGCAGAGGTCCAGAAAGCAGCAGAGATGGCATGAAACGCGCAGAGGTCATAGAAATACAGTTATATACTCACATTATATCTGGGTATTGCGTTATTACGATTTCATGAACATATATGTGCTTCAGGTGTGAATGTAATGAAGGCTGGTTTCATAATCCATTTGCTTCTGTTTATTATTAAAAATATTGTATTTTAGTCAAGGTAAAAAAATGTTTTATTGGTGAAAAAACATGAAATAGTTATACACTTTAGTTTAACAAAGAATTGGCTCAAACCGCCAGCAAGGAGCTCCGTGCATATCACATCACACTGAATACTCATGATCTGAAGAGCTTACAATCTACTTTATTGCACCAAACTGTCCATTGCCGGGAGGATGCTACATTCATACAAGATTACAACCAATACTCTCTGATCTGAAGAGCTTACAATCTACTTTATTGCACCAAACTGTCCATTGCCGGGAGGATGCTACATTCATACAAGATTACAACCAATACTCTCTGATCTGAAGAGCTTACAATCTACTTTATTGCACCAAACTGTCCATTGCCGGGAGGATGCTACATTCATACAAGATTACAACCAATACTCTCTGATCTGAAGAGCTTACAATCTACTCTGTTGCACCAAACTGTCAATTGCCGGGAAGCAGCTTTGTTCATACAAGATTACAACCAATACTCTCTGATCTGAAGAGCTTACAATCTACTCTATTGCACCAAACTGTCAATTGCCGGGAAGCAGCTACGTTCATACAAGATTACAACCAATACTCTCTGATCTGAAGAGCTTACAATCTACTCTGTTGCACCAAACTGTCAATTTCCGGGAAGATGCTACATTCATACAAGATTACAACCAATATTCTCTGATCTGAAGAGCTTACAATCTACTCTGTTGCACCAAAATGTCAAATGCCGGGAACGAGCTACGTTCATACAAGATTACAACCAATACTCTCTGATCTGAAGAGCTTACAATCTACTCTGTTGCACCAAAATGTCAAATGCCGGGAACGAGCTACGTTCATACAAGATTACAACCAATACTCTCTGATCTGAAGAGCTTACAATCTACTCTATTGCACCAAACTGTCATTTGCCGGGAAGGAGCTACATTCATACAAGATTACAACCAATACTCTCTGATCTGAAGAGCTTACAATCTACTTTATTGCACCAAACTGTCAAATGCCGGGAGGATGCTATGTTCATACAAGATTACAACCAATACTCTCTGATCTGAAGAGCTTACAATCTACTCTATTGCACCAAAATGTCAAATGCCGGGAAGGAGCTACGTTCATACAAGATTATAACGAATACTCTTTGATCTGAAGAGCTTACAATCTACTCTATTGCACCAAAATGTCAAATGCCAGGAAAGAGCTACATTCATACAAGATTACAACCAATACTCTCTGATCTGAAGAGCTTACAATCTACTCTATTGCACCAAACTGTAAATCATGTCATTTATCAGTTGAATGCTATCTAAAAAGTGCATTTTTCTGAGTTTGCCTTTTGGACCTGCCAGTCTTTCTGATTCACCTATAAACTAATATTTATATCTTGCAGAGGATGCAGAGGAATTGGGTCCATTGATGTTAGTGCAGTCAAGTGGTCTGAACATGCCTTGTATTTTTTATGCCTTTAAAATTATATAAAAGTTCAAAAAATTAAAGGCTGCATTCTCGTTTATACTTTCTAAAACAATTTGAAAATTATCAAGTGTAGTTCTTCAAAAGAGTGTATTTAATACAGAACTACAATGGGTGCTTTAAGGGACATTTGAAGTCCCCTGTCCTTGAGATTATTATTTTATGATGTTTTGCAATAGTAACATAACTGCTGATGCCGATCTGAAGACGAAGACGTAAAGAATTAAATGACGATTGATTAGAAGGGTCCCAATTGTGTTAAAATTCTAAACAAACAGGATATGAGTCAGGAATAATAACAAGATCTGTAATAATTTGCCCAAAAACCCATAAGGAACAAAGTGTTGCTCTTATAAATGCCCTGACTGTCACATAGAACACCCAAATTCTAAGAATTTGCCCCCTTGGGTTTTGAATACTGGATGTAGCCATTATAAATTAGTAACAGCAGCGCAAAAAGAGGCTCAACGATAAAGAGAGTCGGTAATAGCTATAGATTACGTTATATTCTATCGCCATCTTGTGGTAGAATATGGTAATAGATTCTTATGGAAGTTTCATATTTTGAAAGATAGGTTTTTTACATAGATGCGTAATTCACTGATTTATAAAAGCTTTAATAAGAAATGGTTTATTATAAAAGTAGAATAGAGTACAGTGGTGACAATTAGAAAATTACAAAGGTATAGACAAATTCGAAGGTAAGTAGACATATGAATACAGGTACAGTTCAATGCAAATATAAAAAAAGATTGGTGCAACTGCATTTAAATTCCTACTTCAAAGAGCTTACAATCTAGATGGTATGGGTGGGGTGTGATACAGGCCGGTGAAAGATGGCTGTAAGTCAGTAAGCTGATGCAAGTGTACAGTGTCTTGCAAAAGTATTCACCCTCCTTGACTTTTTACCTAATTTGTTACATTACAGCTTTAAGTTCAATGTTTTGTTAATCTGAATTTTATGTGATGGATCAGAACACAATAGTCTAAGTTGGTCAAGTGAAATGAGAAAAATATATACATAAAACTATTTTTTAGAAATAGAAAACAGAAAATTTGCATGTGCGTGTGTATTCACCCCCTTTGTTATGAAGCCCATAAAAAGCTCTGGTGCAACCAATTACCTTCAGAAGTCACATAATTAGTGAAATGATGTCCACCTGTGTGCAATCTAAGTGTCACAGGATCTGTCATTACATATACACACCTTTTTTGAAAAGCCCCAGAGGCTGCAACACCTAAGCAGGAGGCGCCACTAACCAAACACTGCCATGAAGACCAAGGAACTCTCCAAACAAGTAAGGGACAACGTTGTTGAGAAGTACAAGTCAGGGTTAGGTTATAAAAAAATATCCAAATCTTTGATGATCCCCAGAAGCACCATCAAATCTATCATAACCAAATGGAAAGAACATGACACAACAGCAAACCTGCCAAGAGACGGCCACCCACCCAAACTCACGGATCGGGCAAGGAGGGCATTAATCAGAGAGGCAGCACAGAGACCTAAGGTAACCCTGGATGAGATGCAGAGTTCCACAGCAGAGACTGGAGTATCTGTACATAGGACAACAATAAGCCGTACGCTCCATAGAGTTGGGCTTTATGGCAGAGTGGCCAGAAGAAAGCCATTACTTTCAGAAAAAACTAAATGGCACATTTTGAGTTTGCGAAAAGGCAAGTGGGAGACTCCCAAAATGTATGGAGGAAGGTGCTCTGGTCTGATGAGACTGAAATTTAACTTTTCGGCCATTAAAGAAAACGCTATGTCTGGCGCAAACCCAACACATCACCCAAAGAACACCAGCAGCAACGCCAGCAGCCGGGACTGGGAAAGTGGTCAGAGTTGAGGGAAAGATGGATGGTGCTAAATACAGGGATATTCTTGAGCAAAACCTGCACCACTCTGTGCGTGATTTGAGGCTAGGACGGAGGTTCACCTTCCAGCAGGACAATGACCCCAAACACACTGCTAAGGCAACACTTGAGGGTAAACATGTAAATGTGTTGGAATGGCCTAGTCAAAGCCCAGACCTCAATCCAATAGAAAATCTGTGGTCAGACTTAAAGATTGCTGTTCACAAGGGCAAACCATCCAACTTGAAGGAGCTGGAGCAGTTTTGCAACGAGGAATGGGCAAAAATCCCAGTGGTAAGATGTGGCAAGCTCAGAGAGACTTATCCAAAGCGACTTGGAGCTGTTATTGCTGCAAAAGGTGGTTTTACAAAGTATTGACTTTAGGGGGGTGAATAGTTATGTACATTGACTTTTTCTATTATTTTGTTCTATTTGTTGTTTGCTTCACAATAAAAATGTTTTTAAAAAAACACCTACAAAGTTGTGGCATGTTCTGTAAATTAAATGATGCAAATCCTCAAACAATCCATGTTAATTCCAGGTTGTGAAGCAACAAAACACGAAAAATGCCAAGGGGGTGAATACTTTTGCAAGGCACTGTAGGTGGCTGTGTGTGACATTGTAGAGTGTGTGAGCTTTTTTTATGCTATAGAGTGTGCAGATGTGTATATTAATGCTAAAGTTCATAAGTAAAAATGTGTTATTTGTTAACTCAGATTATCAATAATAGAGTAAATCATGAAAGAGGCAAATATTTTTTTTCCAGTGCACTAGATTTAAGTTAAAGATGGCCTCTGGGTGTGTAAGATGGCCATACTTTCCTGCCACTGAGCCACATGGGAAGTCTCATAGACCATGCCTTGCCCATCGATGATCCAAATTATCTGTTCTCAATCTGTTTTTACTGCAGCTTCTCTGTGTTCCTTTCCCCTTTGTGAATCATAATAAATCTGGCCTACATGTTTGCAAGGGAAAGAGAGATTTTGTGGGAAAATGTAGCCGGTATGCTCAACAAATCCATATAATCCTTTAACCATCCAAGCGGTAAAAGAGTGGCTCGGGGTTAATTTTCACATTCTAAAGCGGTAACCCCGAGCCACTCTCTGGGTTACTGCAGGGAGGATCTGGAGGGGGCCCAGTGCTGCCAATCCTCCTCCTCCCCTCTCCAATAACATAGCTGCCTATCCTCCATCCTTCCGATCCTCCCTCCTCCCCATCATCCTCTTCCCTCTTCCCCATCCTCCATCATTATCCTCCCTCCTTCCTCCTTCCCCCTCTCACTTCCCCCTCTCCCTTCTCTTCTCTCTTCTCTGTAGCCTCTGATCAGCTCCTGCTGCTGATTTGAGCCCCGCAGCGCGTCTTATGCCTTTCACTGGGACCGACATATGCTAATGACGTGACGTCACAAGCGCGTCACGTAATTAGAATATGCCGGTTCCACAGAGGCTACTGAGATGATGAGGAGGATGAGGAGGGATGAGGAGGATGAGGGGGAAAAGGAGGATGAGGGGGGAAAAGAAGAATGAGGGGGGAAAGGGAGGAGGATAAGGGGGAGGAGGAGGATGAGGAGGGAGGTGGGTGAGGAGGATAAGAGGGGAGGATGAGGAGGGAGGAGGATGAGGAGGATAAGGGGGAGGATGAGGAGGATAAGGGAGGAAGGAAGGGTGGATAAGGGGGGAAAGGGGGAAGGAGGATAAGGGTGGAGGAGAATAGGGGGAGAGGGGGGAGGAGAGGGGAAAGGGGTAATGGTGTCTAAAGGTGGTATGATTATGTCAGTATTTTTTGAGCATATATGTTGTATTGATTATGAATTACAAACAACGGTTTGCTTAAAGGTCATTGTACTAACAAAAATATCAATCATGGATCTAAATAAGTATATTGTAAACATTTCAATACTTTTTGTTGTTGTACAAAGAACAAGTGATCTGAAGTCTGGAAAATTACTATTATCCCCTGACTATTTGCTAAATAATATTTTATTTGCAGCTCTCTAAACACCCTCCCACTTCACAAGCCACAATTCCCAGCTGACCTAGTGCTATTCAGATTTACTATCTTTGTGTAAAATATAATATAGAGGCAGCATTAATAATGGACATGAAGACATTGGGCCAGATTCAATTCCAAGCCTGCAACTTAATCGCAGATGGCCGTATGTCTGCGAGTGAGTTGCATGCTCCCGTTGGTCTCCGATTGCGATGCTATTCAATTGCTTAAGCCCTCACGTTACGGGCCCCAAGCTAAAATCTTAAACAATGCACTGGGTCGTAGCAATTCAGGGCGGGAACATGATCAATTCAGCAAGCCCGTAACCGTCCGTTTCAAATTAGCCAATAGAAAATGAGACTGTCATTATTACGGCAGTAAAACGTGGAGGTTACATGTCTGATATACGATCAGACTTGCAAATCCAAACAATAAAGAAATATGAAAATGAAGGCCAACACTGTTCTAGTCCATATGGGTGGCCTGATATGTATTAACTCATTGATACCCGAGATCGATTTAACCCCGAAATGAAGCATAAAAATAAAGTTAAAATCATGCCGATTTGCGAGCTTGAGACTGTTGTGCAATTCATTCTAATGTCTGTCATCGCTTTCTCGTTATTTACACTTCAGTAGTGATTTTTTATTTGCATTTACAGTGCTACGAATAGGTATTTATCCCCCTTGCGGTCCTCTCTAGCACTCGTAGGATTTTCTCCTTCTTTTGCCATTTACGGGTGTGAAAACATTTGCGGGCTTGGGGAAATAGAGCAATTGAAAAGCGATTTGCGATTTTAGCCTTGCGAAAGTGACAGATCCAAAGCTTCTGGAGGGTGTAAGTTACGAGTTTAATCATCACCATTTTTTCAAGCTCGTAACTCGGAAGTCAAGACGAATTGAATTGCAAAATAGCTTGCAACCTCACTTACGGGCTACCGGAGCCCCCGAAAGCTCAATTGAAAGGGGACCAATAATATGCCTACCAAGGGTGTTGTGAAACATTGTGAAAGGGTTTATTGCTTCCATGCAGAGCTGCTCAGCGTTTAAGACATTGCATTTTCTAAGACTGCAAATGACCAGAGGTGTTCCCGCACTGAGTGACTATGGAGCCAATCTCAGCAGAGTTCCTGCATTACACTTTTATTCTGCGCTCCTACTTCTCTGCCCTCAATGTTACCAAACAACACTACTTTCAACCTTAATATACACTTTGTCCTCAACACCAAACGTCTATGCTCTACATTTAGCATTCTTCTCTGCCAACCCCCACCTCCTAATCCTTCCTGTCTCCCAGTAGGAGACTTTGCTGCCACTTTAAAAATAAAATCGATAATATCCAAAAGGTACTTTCAAAACGACTTGAATGGTCCTTCTACAGTCACCTAACCCAATTCCTTTCTTCGAACTGTCTCTTCTCCACACCCAGTCTGACTTCCAAACCCAAAAAATACAGTTGACCACGCTCTTCTTATCCAGATTCTCCATTTCCTTTGTATCCATGACACAGTTCTCTAATGCTTTAAATCTTTTCTAGAAAATTGAACATTCATTGTCTCCTTCTCTGGTACCTCTTTTTCTCCAAGGTTCAGGCCTAGGGCCCTTCCTTTCTCCATCAATGCATTCTCCCATAGCATCCTAATAACATCTTTTGAAATTCAGTAACTTTTGTATGCAAATACCACTAAAATCTCTTAGCACCAGACCTATCCCCCTTTCTTCTAGCATATTTTGCAAACTACCTCTCAAGCACATGCTCCTGGATGTCCCCCCGTCCAGCCAAACTCAACATTTCAAAGATTTTCTCCAAAATATAAGGGGAAACAATTGAAAGGGAATCTGAGCAAGAAATATGGATATGATTAGCTGAGAAAAAGATGTTTGTCCAAATGGGGCTGTCCCTTCTAAGGGAAATTTGGAGGGTTTGGACGGAGAGAAGAATTTTGTTGCTTTAAAAGAGGTATAGGACTGTGTAATTTCAGGTGTTCATGGTAATCCTCAAAGTATTAATAACAAATAGTTGAATTACAGTAATGTTGTGTGGGAGGGTCATTTACATTTCTGGAGAGCTGTAGCTCCATCCTTTGGTGCAAGGTTTCTGCTTCTGGGCCAGTTAGGGAGAGGGGGTATGGTGTAAATTTCAATCTTATCAAGTGATCAAACAATGACGCTGGACTTCTGACTGTTCCCACCTCCCTCAGCCCTCCCTCAACAGACTAATACAAGCACACACTTCATCATCCAGCTCTCGTAACCACATTGGTAATTAATTAAAGGCTATGTCCATATCTATTTCTTCAAAATATTATGATAGGCCTACAGTATCACATATATAGTTGTGGGCATACGATTTGTTGCTTGCGGGCTCGCGTAGCAAAGAGAGGGTCGCAGTTGCTGGCAAGGAGCGCCGAACTGCGACCCTCGCAAACTTTACGTTGTAACGCAAACAAAATACGAGACACGTTACGACCCATTACAACCTCGCCGCAACAGGCGCACATCAAAACATCAAAAATCCAACAAATACACACAACAAATACATAAAAACCCACAGCAAGAGGGAGCATCCAGGACCTCAAAATAATTCTCAAAATAATTCTCTAAGCGAGAGAAAAAATGGCCGCCGAAAAAATCGAAAACGAGGCTACAGCAGTCTAAAGACGCAAAACACCACCAAACACCTACGGATTTGCCGAAAAACACAGACGAGATTAGAAAACAAGGACGCAACCCGAGCAACACCAAAAACATTACAAACTCAACAAATACAAAAACATAAAAAGGTTACTCACAGAAGGGGGGCACCGAGGACCTCTGCAAGTGAAGTTACACCTTCATTTAACCACAAAATTTGTAGTTTAGAGACCCGAAAATCACCTAAGCGAGAGAAAAAATGGCCGCCGAACAAAACGAAAACGAGGCTAAACGGCCCTAAACACGCAAAACACTACCATAAACACGCAAAACACCAACAAACACGCAAAACACCAACAAACACCTACGGATATTCCGAAAAAGCCCACCAAACAGCTCGCACGACATAGAAAAATAATATTACAAAAAACTTGCACGACATAGAAAACGAACGACGCTACATCAGCCACATTATATACACCAAACACCCTTAGCTCACTTACAATTTCATTGCTGTCATTTTTTGACGGGCAATTCGCTAGTTCCTTTATAATTTTGACTTGCAGATTTTCGGTCCCTACATATTTTTAGTAATTGGGCATTGTGATGTCATCTATTGTGACACATGATGCTTTTATATCCATATACCAAGGAATACATGAGATGGCGGGTTAGTGTCCAGGGTGGGTTATTTTTATCCTGGGAAATTTGATGTTCTTCAAAAATTCAGATTGTATAAAAATAAATATGTCCATGGCTTTTACACCTGCTAATACTGTTAACTTGGTACATACTTGACAAAAAAGTGTCTATGCTTGAACTGCAGTGATCCTTTAACTTACTGCGTGTCACTGTCTCACTATACAAATCTCAGCTCTGTGAGCTCTCTAGATCAATACCCTGAGAGCCATGCAGGGAGAATTGTGCAGGTTGTTGTTGGTCTGTATATAGTTGAGACTACACCTCCCAGCATGCTTTGTGAGAAAATGATTTCATAAGAGCACAACTCAGTTAATCACAGAGGAACCCTTTTATTCCCACTACCAAGTCATAGCACTTCCATTAAGTTATGAACTGGGCACTCTTATACAGTACTGGATACCTCGTATTTTACCAGCCTATACTGCACTCTCTTTTACTTCCTGTCTTTCACACGCTATTTCCTGTCTGTCTTGCACACTTTGCTTGTATTAGACACCTAGATATTTGCCTCTATATAACTCGCTAAATAACCTCAATACCACTCTATATACACTATGGTCTATATTCCCTCTCATATGTCCATCTTATTGTTGAAGCTTTTAGAGGCAAAACATATAATGAGGGATAAGGTCAGGAGGTAACTTTAGATAATAAGTAGAACAGTAAGTACAGACGGAAATGAATAAGTAAACTGTGTGGATAGCCCTATTAAATTTGAAGCCCTTAGCTGCATTGGCAAGCCTGCGTTACAGAGCTATTGAATTAGACCATGGCTCCTCTTACGTGCTTGAGGCACAAACCGTAAACCATTCTTGCGCACGTTGGATGTTGCGGGCCGTGAACACGAACAATTAGTCAAACCCGTAGTTATGGGTTTAGATGGAGCCAATGGCAAAAGAGATCATCATCATTACGTCACTGAAAAATGGAGGTTAGATTTCAAAGCCTTACGGGTTTCAATTACGAGTTTCAATCGGACCCGCTTTCCATAAATAATGCAATATTATTAAATCAGTAAATATTATATTCTAGTCCATGCGAGTTCCATTATATGTATTAACACATTGATTGCCGGGATCGATATAACACGGAAATTAAACATAAAATAATGTATTTTATATTGCAGATTTGCGAGCTTGAGAAAGTTGTGCTATTAATTTTAATACCTAACATCACGTTCCTTTTAATTATAAGTACAGTAGTGTGTGTATATTTGTATTTACAGTGCTACGGATAGGACTTTAACCCCCTTGTGGGTCCACTCTAGTACCCGTTGGCTTTTTGACTCCATTTGCAGGTTACGAGGTTGTACGCCAGTGAATTTGTTGCAATTTAATAGCGTGATTGGGACGTAACAGTTACGGGCTTGAAAGAACAAAGGATTAACAACCGCAGAGTTCAATTTTTGACATCCCGTAGGGTTTTTTCACCCTTACCCCGCAAGTCGTTGGCGGGTTGCTTTATGGGGCCAATTTTATAGCCGCAAGTCTTACAGGCTATGTTACGGGCTACGGTTTTACACGTTCAGGGAATTTAATAGGGCTGTAAGTGAATTATATTTAATAATCAGCTTCTACATTTATTATTGGGTTTAAGTGTGTGTGAATGTGTCAATATGTGTAGGAACCTCTGTTGGTAGATGATATGTTGGAGAACATTGGGATATTTTCCGGGCACTATATGATGAGTTGTCTAATGGCAGATATCACAAGGCTGAGCTGGGCCCTACAGGTAACAAACAACTTCTTACATCAGAGATGTGTCATAATAGATGATGTTACAGAGCTCAAGGGACTATATAAGGGGCAGTGTTGGGAGCCTAAGACATTCACAGCTTAAACATCAACAGATGAACAGCTCAACAACCATGTGCCGGTGTCCTATAACCATCACTATGGGAAGCCTTAAAGAAAGAAACTCTACCTTGAACATGGAGACTGAGAGATCACATAGATAAAGGTAAGGTTTAATTATAACATCACACTGAATACTCATGATCTGAAGAGCTTACAATCTACTCTATTGCACCAAACTGTCAAATTCCAGGAAGGCGCTACGTTCATACAAGACTACAACCAATATTCTCTGATCTGAAGAGCTTACAATCTACTCTATTGCACCAAACTGTCAAATGCCGGGAAGGAGCTATGTTCATACAAGATTACAACCAATACTCTCTGATCTGAAGAGCTTACAATCTACTCTATTGCACCAAACTGTCAATTGCCGGAAGCGAGCTACGTTCAAACAAGATTACAACCAATACTCTCTGATCTGAAGAGCTTACAATCTACTCTGTTGCACCAAAATGTCAAATGGCGGCAGGATGCTACGCTCAAACAAGATTACAACCAATACTCTCTGATCTGAAGAGCTTACAATCTACTCTATTGCACCAAAATGTCAAATGCCAGGAAAGAGCTACGTTCATACAAGATTACAACCAATACTCTCTGATCTGAAGAGCTTACAATCTACTCTATTGCACCAAACTGTCATTTGCCGGGAAAGCGCTACGTTCATACAAGATTACAACCAATACTCTCTGATCTGAAGAGCTTACAATCTACTCTATTGCACCAAACTGTCATTTGCCGGGAAGGCGCTACGTTCATACAAGATTACAACCAATACTCTCTGATCTGAAGAGCTTACAATCTACTCTATTGCACCAAAATGTCAAATGGCGTCAGGATGCTACGCTCAAACAAGATTACAACCAATACTCTCTGATCTGAAGAGCTAACAATCTACTCTATTGCACCAAAATGTCAAATGGCGTCAGGATGCTACGCTCAAACAAGATTACAACCAATACTCTCTGATCTGAAGAGCTTACAATCTACTCTATTGCACCAAAATGTCAAATGCCAGGAAAGAGCTACGTTCATACAAGATTACAACCAATACTCTCTGATCTGAAGAGCTTACAATCTACTCTGTTGCACCAAAATGTCAAATGGCGTCAGGATGCTACGCTCAAACAAGATTACAACCAATACTCTCTGATCTGAAGAGCTTACAATCTACTCTATTGCACCAAAATGTCAAATGCCAGGAAAGAGCTACGTTCATACAAGAATACAACCAATACTCTCTGATCTGAAGAGCTTACAATCTACTCTATTGCACCAAACTGTCATTTGCCGGGAAGGAGCTACGTTTATACAAGATTACAACCAATACTCTCTGATCTGAAGAGCTTACAATCTACTCTATTGCACCAAAATGTCAAATGCTGGGAAGGAGCTACATTCATACAAGATTACAACCAATAGTCTCTGATCTGAAGAGCTTACAATCTACTCTATTGCACCAAACTGTCAAATGCCAGGAAGGAGCTACATTCATACAAGATTACAACCAATACTCTCTGATCTGAAGAGCTTACAATCTACTCTATTGCACCAAAATGTCAAATGCCGGGAAAGAGCTACATTCATACAAGATTACAACCAATACTCTCTGATCTGAAGAGCTTACAATCTACTCTATTGCACCAAAATGTCAAATGCCGGGAAAGAGCTACGTTCATACAAGATTACAACCAATACTCTCTGATCTGAAGAGCTTACAATCTGCTCTATTGCACCAAACTGTCCATTGCCGGGAAGGAGCTACGTTCATACAAGATTACAACCAATACTCTCTGATCTGAAGAGCTTACGATCTCTTCTTTTGCACCAAAATGTCAAATGCCGGGAAGAAGCTACGTTCATACAAGATTACAACCAATACTCTCTGATCTGAAGAGCTTACAATCTACTCTATTGCACCAAAATGTCAAATGTGTGAAAATATGTGAATTTATTTTAAGGAACAAAAAAATATATACATATTAGAGAAGTAAAGATGTTGTGGGTGGCAGAGGTCCAGAAAGCAGCAGAGATGGCATGAAACGCGCAGAGGTCATAGAAATACAGTTATATACTCACATTATATCTGGGTATTGCGTTATTACGATTTCATGAACATATATGTGCTTCAGGTGTGAATGTAATGAAGGCTGGTTTCATAATCCATTTGCTTCTGTTTATTATTAAAAATATTGTATTTTAGTCAAGGTAAAAAAATGTTTTATTGGTGAAAAAACATGAAATAGTTATACACTTTAGTTTAACAAAGAATTGGCTCAAACCGCCAGCAAGGAGCTCCGTGCATATCACATCACACTGAATACTCATGATCTGAAGAGCTTACAATCTACTTTATTGCACCAAACTGTCCATTGCCGGGAGGATGCTACATTCATACAAGATTACAACCAATACTCTCTGATCTGAAGAGCTTACAATCTACTCTGTTGCACCAAACTGTCAATTGCCGGGAAGCAGCTTTGTTCATACAAGATTACAACCAATACTCTCTGATCTGAAGAGCTTACAATCTACTCTATTGCACCAAACTGTCAATTGCCGGGAAGCAGCTACGTTCATACAAGATTACAACCAATACTCTCTGATCTGAAGAGCTTACAATCTACTCTGTTGCACCAAACTGTCAATTTCCGGGAAGATGCTACATTCATACAAGATTACAACCAATATTCTCTGATCTGAAGAGCTTACAATCTACTCTGTTGCACCAAAATGTCAAATGCCGGGAACGAGCTACGTTCATACAAGATTACAACCAATACTCTCTGATCTGAAGAGCTTACAATCTACTCTGTTGCACCAAAATGTCAAATGCCGGGAACGAGCTACGTTCATACAAGATTACAACCAATACTCTCTGATCTGAAGAGCTTACAATCTACTCTATTGCACCAAACTGTCAATTGCCGGGAAGCAGCTACGTTCATACAAGATTACAACCAATACTCTCTGATCTGAAGAGCTTACAATCTACTCTGTTGCACCAAACTGTCAATTTCCGGGAAGATGCTACATTCATACAAGATTACAACCAATATTCTCTGATCTGAAGAGCTTACAATCTACTCTGTTGCACCAAAATGTCAAATGCCGGGAACGAGCTACGTTCATACAAGATTACAACCAATACTCTCTGATCTGAAGAGCTTACAATCTACTCTGTTGCACCAAAATGTCAAATGCCGGGAACGAGCTACGTTCATACAAGATTACAACCAATACTCTCTGATCTGAAGAGCTTACAATCTACTCTATTGCACCAAACTGTCATTTGCCGGGAAGGAGCTACATTCATACAAGATTACAACCAATACTCTCTGATCTGAAGAGCTTACAATCTACTCTGTTGCACCAAAATGTCAAATGCCGGGAACGAGCTACGTTCATACAAGATTACAACCAATACTCTCTGATCTGAAGAGCTTACAATCTACTCTGTTGCACCAAAATGTCAAATGCCGGGAACGAGCTACGTTCATACAAGATTACAACCAATACTCTCTGATCTGAAGAGCTTACAATCTACTCTATTGCACCAAACTGTCAATTGCCGGGAAGCAGCTACGTTCATACAAGATTACAACCAATACTCTCTGATCTGAAGAGCTTACAATCTACTCTGTTGCACCAAACTGTCAATTTCCGGGAAGATGCTACATTCATACAAGATTACAACCAATATTCTCTGATCTGAAGAGCTTACAATCTACTCTGTTGCACCAAAATGTCAAATGCCGGGAACGAGCTACGTTCATACAAGATTACAACCAATACTCTCTGATCTGAAGAGCTTACAATCTACTCTGTTGCACCAAAATGTCAAATGCCGGGAACGAGCTACGTTCATACAAGATTACAACCAATACTCTCTGATCTGAAGAGCTTACAATCTACTCTATTGCACCAAACTGTCATTTGCCGGGAAGGAGCTACATTCATACAAGATTACAACCAATACTCTCTGATCTGAAGAGCTTACAATCTACTTTATTGCACCAAACTGTCAAATGCCGGGAGGATGCTATGTTCATACAAGATTACAACCAATACTCTCTGATCTGAAGAGCTTACAATCTACTCTATTGCACCAAAATGTCAAATGCCGGGAAGGAGCTACGTTCATACAAGATTATAACGAATACTCTTTGATCTGAAGAGCTTACAATCTACTCTATTGCACCAAAATGTCAAATGCCAGGAAAGAGCTACATTCATACAAGATTACAACCAATACTCTCTGATCTGAAGAGCTTACAATCTACTCTATTGCACCAAACTGTAAATCATGTCATTTATCAGTTGAATGCTATCTAAAAAGTGCATTTTTCTGAGTTTGCCTTTTGGACCTGCCAGTCTTTCTGATTCACCTATAAACTAATATTTATATCTTGCAGAGGATGCAGAGGAATTGGGTCCATTGATGTTAGTGCAGTCAAGTGGTCTGAACATGCCTTGTATTTTTTATGCCTTTAAAATTATATAAAAGTTCAAAAAATTAAAGGCTGCATTCTCGTTTATACTTTCTAAAACAATTTGAAAATTATCAAGTGTAGTTCTTCAAAAGAGTGTATTTAATACAGAACTACAATGGGTGCTTTAAGGGACATTTGAAGTCCCCTGTCCTTGAGATTATTATTTTATGATGTTTTGCAATAGTAACATAACTGCTGATGCCGATCTGAAGACGAAGACGTAAAGAATTAAATGACGATTGATTAGAAGGGTCCCAATTGTGTTAAAATTCTAAACAAACAGGATATGAGTCAGGAATAATAACAAGATCTGTAATAATTTGCCCAAAAACCCATAAGGAACAAAGTGTTGCTCTTATAAATGCCCTGACTGTCACATAGAACACCCAAATTCTAAGAATTTGCCCCCTTGGGTTTTGAATACTGGATGTAGCCATTATAAATTAGTAACAGCAGCGCAAAAAGAGGCTCAACGATAAAGAGAGTCGGTAATAGCTATAGATTACGTTATATTCTATCGCCATCTTGTGGTAGAATATGGTAATAGATTCTTATGGAAGTTTCATATTTTGAAAGATAGGTTTTTTACATAGATGCGTAATTCACTGATTTATAAAAGCTTTAATAAGAAATGGTTTATTATAAAAGTAGAATAGAGTACAGTGGTGACAATTAGAAAATTACAAAGGTATAGACAAATTCGAAGGTAAGTAGACATATGAATACAGGTACAGTTCAATGCAAATATAAAAAAAGATTGGTGCAACTGCATTTAAATTCCTACTTCAAAGAGCTTACAATCTAGATGGTATGGGTGGGGTGTGATACAGGCCGGTGAAAGATGGCTGTAAGTCAGTAAGCTGATGCAAGTGTACAGTGTCTTGCAAAAGTATTCACCCTCCTTGACTTTTTACCTAATTTGTTACATTACAGCTTTAAGTTCAATGTTTTGTTAATCTGAATTTTATGTGATGGATCAGAACACAATAGTCTAAGTTGGTCAAGTGAAATGAGAAAAATATATACATAAAACTATTTTTTAGAAATAGAAAACAGAAAATTTGCATGTGCGTGTGTATTCACCCCCTTTGTTATGAAGCCCATAAAAAGCTCTGGTGCAACCAATTACCTTCAGAAGTCACATAATTAGTGAAATGATGTCCACCTGTGTGCAATCTAAGTGTCACAGGATCTGTCATTACATATACACACCTTTTTTGAAAAGCCCCAGAGGCTGCAACACCTAAGCAGGAGGCGCCACTAACCAAACACTGCCATGAAGACCAAGGAACTCTCCAAACAAGTAAGGGACAACGTTGTTGAGAAGTACAAGTCAGGGTTAGGTTATAAAAAAATATCCAAATCTTTGATGATCCCCAGAAGCACCATCAAATCTATCATAACCAAATGGAAAGAACATGACACAACAGCAAACCTGCCAAGAGACGGCCACCCACCCAAACTCACGGATCGGGCAAGGAGGGCATTAATCAGAGAGGCAGCACAGAGACCTAAGGTAACCCTGGATGAGATGCAGAGTTCCACAGCAGAGACTGGAGTATCTGTACATAGGACAACAATAAGCCGTACGCTCCATAGAGTTGGGCTTTATGGCAGAGTGGCCAGAAGAAAGCCATTACTTTCAGAAAAAACTAAATGGCACATTTTGAGTTTGCGAAAAGGCAAGTGGGAGACTCCCAAAATGTATGGAGGAAGGTGCTCTGGTCTGATGAGACTGAAATTTAACTTTTCGGCCATTAAAGAAAACGCTATGTCTGGCGCAAACCCAACACATCACCCAAAGAACACCAGCAGCAACGCCAGCAGCCGGGACTGGGAAAGTGGTCAGAGTTGAGGGAAAGATGGATGGTGCTAAATACAGGGATATTCTTGAGCAAAACCTGCACCACTCTGTGCGTGATTTGAGGCTAGGACGGAGGTTCACCTTCCAGCAGGACAATGACCCCAAACACACTGCTAAGGCAACACTTGAGGGTAAACATGTAAATGTGTTGGAATGGCCTAGTCAAAGCCCAGACCTCAATCCAATAGAAAATCTGTGGTCAGACTTAAAGATTGCTGTTCACAAGGGCAAACCATCCAACTTGAAGGAGCTGGAGCAGTTTTGCAACGAGGAATGGGCAAAAATCCCAGTGGTAAGATGTGGCAAGCTCAGAGAGACTTATCCAAAGCGACTTGGAGCTGTTATTGCTGCAAAAGGTGGTTTTACAAAGTATTGACTTTAGGGGGGTGAATAGTTATGTACATTGACTTTTTCTATTATTTTGTTCTATTTGTTGTTTGCTTCACAATAAAAATGTTTTTAAAAAAACACCTACAAAGTTGTGGACATGTTCTGTAAATTAAATGATGCAAATCCTCAAACAATCCATGTTAATTCCAGGTTGTGAAGCAACAAAACACGAAAAATGCCAAGGGGGTGAATACTTTTGCAAGGCACTGTAGGTGGCTGTGTGTGACATTGTAGAGTGTGTGAGCTTTTTTTATGCTATAGAGTGTGCAGATGTGTATATTAATGCTAAAGTTCATAAGTAAAAATGTGTTATTTGTTAACTCAGATTATCAATAATAGAGTAAATCATGAAAGAGGCAAATATTTTTTTTCCAGTGCACTAGATTTAAGTTAAAGATGGCCTCTGGGTGTGTAAGATGGCCATACTTTCCTGCCACTGAGCCACATGGGAAGTCTCATAGACCATGCCTTGCCCATCGATGATCCAAATTATCTGTTCTCAATCTGTTTTTACTGCAGCTTCTCTGTGTTCCTTTCCCCTTTGTGAATCATAATAAATCTGGCCTACATGTTTGCAAGGGAAAGAGAGATTTTGTGGGAAAATGTAGCCGGTATGCTCAACAAATCCATATAATCCTTTAACCATCCAAGCGGTAAAAGAGTGGCTCGGGGTTAATTTTCACATTCTAAAGCGGTAACCCCGAGCCACTCTCTGGGTTACTGCAGGGAGGATCTGGAGGGGGCCCAGTGCTGCCAATCCTCCTCCTCCCCTCTCCAATAACATAGCTGCCTATCCTCCATCCTTCCGATCCTCCCTCCTCCCCATCATCCTCTTCCCTCTTCCCCATCCTCCATCATTATCCTCCCTCCTTCCTCCTTCCCCCTCTCACTTCCCCCTCTCCCTTCTCTTCTCTCTTCTCTGTAGCCTCTGATCAGCTCCTGCTGCTGATTTGAGCCCCGCAGCGCGTCTTATGCCTTTCACTGGGACCGACATATGCTAATGACGTGACGTCACAAGCGCGTCACGTAATTAGAATATGCCGGTTCCACAGAGGCTACTGAGATGATGAGGAGGATGAGGAGGGATGAGGAGGATGAGGGGGAAAAGGAGGATGAGGGGGGAAAAGAAGAATGAGGGGGGAAAGGGAGGAGGATAAGGGGGAGGAGGAGGATGAGGAGGGAGGTGGGTGAGGAGGATAAGAGGGGAGGATGAGGAGGGAGGAGGATGAGGAGGATAAGGGGGAGGATGAGGAGGATAAGGGAGGAAGGAAGGGTGGATAAGGGGGGAAAGGGGGAAGGAGGATAAGGGTGGAGGAGAATAGGGGGAGAGGGGGGAGGAGAGGGGAAAGGGGTAATGGTGTCTAAAGGTGGTATGATTATGTCAGTATTTTTTGAGCATATATGTTGTATTGATTATGAATTACAAACAACGGTTTGCTTAAAGGTCATTGTACTAACAAAAATATCAATCATGGATCTAAATAAGTATATTGTAAACATTTCAATACTTTTTGTTGTTGTACAAAGAACAAGTGATCTGAAGTCTGGAAAATTACTATTATCCCCTGACTATTTGCTAAATAATATTTTATTTGCAGCTCTCTAAACACCCTCCCACTTCACAAGCCACAATTCCCAGCTGACCTAGTGCTATTCAGATTTACTATCTTTGTGTAAAATATAATATAGAGGCAGCATTAATAATGGACATGAAGACATTGGGCCAGATTCAATTCCAAGCCTGCAACTTAATCGCAGATGGCCGTATGTCTGCGAGTGAGTTGCATGCTCCCGTTGGTCTCCGATTGCGATGCTATTCAATTGCTTAAGCCCTCACGTTACGGGCCCCAAGCTAAAATCTTAAACAATGCACTGGGTCGTAGCAATTCAGGGCGGGAACATGATCAATTCAGCAAGCCCGTAACCGTCCGTTTCAAATTAGCCAATAGAAAATGAGACTGTCATTATTACGGCAGTAAAACGTGGAGGTTACATGTCTGATATACGATCAGACTTGCAAATCCAAACAATAAAGAAATATGAAAATGAAGGCCAACACTGTTCTAGTCCATATGGGTGGCCTGATATGTATTAACTCATTGATACCCGAGATCGATTTAACCCCGAAATGAAGCATAAAAATAAAGTTAAAATCATGCCGATTTGCGAGCTTGAGACTGTTGTGCAATTCATTCTAATGTCTGTCATCGCTTTCTCGTTATTTACACTTCAGTAGTGATTTTTTATTTGCATTTACAGTGCTACGAATAGGTATTTATCCCCCTTGCGGTCCTCTCTAGCACTCGTAGGATTTTCTCCTTCTTTTGCCATTTACGGGTGTGAAAACATTTGCGGGCTTGGGGAAATAGAGCAATTGAAAAGCGATTTGCGATTTTAGCCTTGCGAAAGTGACAGATCCAAAGCTTCTGGAGGGTGTAAGTTACGAGTTTAATCATCACCATTTTTTCAAGCTCGTAACTCGGAAGTCAAGACGAATTGAATTGCAAAATAGCTTGCAACCTCACTTACGGGCTACCGGAGCCCCCGAAAGCTCAATTGAAAGGGGACCAATAATATGCCTACCAAGGGTGTTGTGAAACATTGTGAAAGGGTTTATTGCTTCCATGCAGAGCTGCTCAGCGTTTAAGACATTGCATTTTCTAAGACTGCAAATGACCAGAGGTGTTCCCGCACTGAGTGACTATGGAGCCAATCTCAGCAGAGTTCCTGCATTACACTTTTATTCTGCGCTCCTACTTCTCTGCCCTCAATGTTACCAAACAACACTACTTTCAACCTTAATATACACTTTGTCCTCAACACCAAACGTCTATGCTCTACATTTAGCATTCTTCTCTGCCAACCCCCACCTCCTAATCCTTCCTGTCTCCCAGTAGGAGACTTTGCTGCCACTTTAAAAATAAAATCGATAATATCCAAAAGGTACTTTCAAAACGACTTGAATGGTCCTTCTACAGTCACCTAACCCAATTCCTTTCTTCGAACTGTCTCTTCTCCACACCCAGTCTGACTTCCAAACCCAAAAAATACAGTTGACCACGCTCTTCTTATCCAGATTCTCCATTTCCTTTGTATCCATGACACAGTTCTCTAATGCTTTAAATCTTTTCTAGAAAATTGAACATTCATTGTCTCCTTCTCTGGTACCTCTTTTTCTCCAAGGTTCAGGCCTAGGGCCCTTCCTTTCTCCATCAATGCATTCTCCCATAGCATCCTAATAACATCTTTTGAAATTCAGTAACTTTTGTATGCAAATACCACTAAAATCTCTTAGCACCAGACCTATCCCCCTTTCTTCTAGCATATTTTGCAAACTACCTCTCAAGCACATGCTCCTGGATGTCCCCCCGTCCAGCCAAACTCAACATTTCAAAGATTTTCTCCAAAATATAAGGGGAAACAATTGAAAGGGAATCTGAGCAAGAAATATGGATATGATTAGCTGAGAAAAAGATGTTTGTCCAAATGGGGCTGTCCCTTCTAAGGGAAATTTGGAGGGTTTGGACGGAGAGAAGAATTTTGTTGCTTTAAAAGAGGTATAGGACTGTGTAATTTCAGGTGTTCATGGTAATCCTCAAAGTATTAATAACAAATAGTTGAATTACAGTAATGTTGTGTGGGAGGGTCATTTACATTTCTGGAGAGCTGTAGCTCCATCCTTTGGTGCAAGGTTTCTGCTTCTGGGCCAGTTAGGGAGAGGGGGTATGGTGTAAATTTCAATCTTATCAAGTGATCAAACAATGACGCTGGACTTCTGACTGTTCCCACCTCCCTCAGCCCTCCCTCAACAGACTAATACAAGCACACACTTCATCATCCAGCTCTCGTAACCACATTGGTAATTAATTAAAGGCTATGTCCATATCTATTTCTTCAAAATATTATGATAGGCCTACAGTATCACATATATAGTTGTGGGCATACGATTTGTTGCTTGCGGGCTCGCGTAGCAAAGAGAGGGTCGCAGTTGCTGGCAAGGAGCGCCGAACTGCGACCCTCGCAAACTTTACGTTGTAACGCAAACAAAATACGAGACACGTTACGACCCATTACAACCTCGCCGCAACAGGCGCACATCAAAACATCAAAAATCCAACAAATACACACAACAAATACATAAAAACCCACAGCAAGAGGGAGCATCCAGGACCTCAAAATAATTCTCAAAATAATTCTCTAAGCGAGAGAAAAAATGGCCGCCGAAAAAATCGAAAACGAGGCTACAGCAGTCTAAAGACGCAAAACACCACCAAACACCTACGGATTTGCCGAAAAACACAGACGAGATTAGAAAACAAGGACGCAACCCGAGCAACACCAAAAACATTACAAACTCAACAAATACAAAAACATAAAAAGGTTACTCACAGAAGGGGGGCACCGAGGACCTCTGCAAGTGAAGTTACACCTTCATTTAACCACAAAATTTGTAGTTTAGAGACCCGAAAATCACCTAAGCGAGAGAAAAAATGGCCGCCGAACAAAACGAAAACGAGGCTAAACGGCCCTAAACACGCAAAACACTACCATAAACACGCAAAACACCAACAAACACGCAAAACACCAACAAACACCTACGGATATTCCGAAAAAGCCCACCAAACAGCTCGCACGACATAGAAAAATAATATTACAAAAAACTTGCACGACATAGAAAACGAACGACGCTACATCAGCCACATTATATACACCAAACACCCTTAGCTCACTTACAATTTCATTGCTGTCATTTTTTGACGGGCAATTCGCTAGTTCCTTTATAATTTTGACTTGCAGATTTTCGGTCCCTACATATTTTTAGTAATTGGGCATTGTGATGTCATCTATTGTGACACATGATGCTTTTATATCCATATACCAAGGAATACATGAGATGGCGGGTTAGTGTCCAGGGTGGGTTATTTTTATCCTGGGAAATTTGATGTTCTTCAAAAATTCAGATTGTATAAAAATAAATATGTCCATGGCTTTTACACCTGCTAATACTGTTAACTTGGTACATACTTGACAAAAAAGTGTCTATGCTTGAACTGCAGTGATCCTTTAACTTACTGCGTGTCACTGTCTCACTATACAAATCTCAGCTCTGTGAGCTCTCTAGATCAATACCCTGAGAGCCATGCAGGGAGAATTGTGCAGGTTGTTGTTGGTCTGTATATAGTTGAGACTACACCTCCCAGCATGCTTTGTGAGAAAATGATTTCATAAGAGCACAACTCAGTTAATCACAGAGGAACCCTTTTATTCCCACTACCAAGTCATAGCACTTCCATTAAGTTATGAACTGGGCACTCTTATACAGTACTGGATACCTCGTATTTTACCAGCCTATACTGCACTCTCTTTTACTTCCTGTCTTTCACACGCTATTTCCTGTCTGTCTTGCACACTTTGCTTGTATTAGACACCTAGATATTTGCCTCTATATAACTCGCTAAATAACCTCAATACCACTCTATATACACTATGGTCTATATTCCCTCTCATATGTCCATCTTATTGTTGAAGCTTTTAGAGGCAAAACATATAATGAGGGATAAGGTCAGGAGGTAACTTTAGATAATAAGTAGAACAGTAAGTACAGACGGAAATGAATAAGTAAACTGTGTGGATAGCCCTATTAAATTTGAAGCCCTTAGCTGCATTGGCAAGCCTGCGTTACAGAGCTATTGAATTAGACCATGGCTCCTCTTACGTGCTTGAGGCACAAACCGTAAACCATTCTTGCGCACGTTGGATGTTGCGGGCCGTGAACACGAACAATTAGTCAAACCCGTAGTTATGGGTTTAGATGGAGCCAATGGCAAAAGAGATCATCATCATTACGTCACTGAAAAATGGAGGTTAGATTTCAAAGCCTTACGGGTTTCAATTACGAGTTTCAATCGGACCCGCTTTCCATAAATAATGCAATATTATTAAATCAGTAAATATTATATTCTAGTCCATGCGAGTTCCATTATATGTATTAACACATTGATTGCCGGGATCGATATAACACGGAAATTAAACATAAAATAATGTATTTTATATTGCAGATTTGCGAGCTTGAGAAAGTTGTGCTATTAATTTTAATACCTAACATCACGTTCCTTTTAATTATAAGTACAGTAGTGTGTGTATATTTGTATTTACAGTGCTACGGATAGGACTTTAACCCCCTTGTGGGTCCACTCTAGTACCCGTTGGCTTTTTGACTCCATTTGCAGGTTACGAGGTTGTACGCCAGTGAATTTGTTGCAATTTAATAGCGTGATTGGGACGTAACAGTTACGGGCTTGAAAGAACAAAGGATTAACAACCGCAGAGTTCAATTTTTGACATCCCGTAGGGTTTTTTCACCCTTACCCCGCAAGTCGTTGGCGGGTTGCTTTATGGGGCCAATTTTATAGCCGCAAGTCTTACAGGCTATGTTACGGGCTACGGTTTTACACGTTCAGGGAATTTAATAGGGCTGTAAGTGAATTATATTTAATAATCAGCTTCTACATTTATTATTGGGTTTAAGTGTGTGTGTATGTGTCAATATGTGTAGGAACCTCTGTTGGTAGATGATATGTTGGAGAACATTGGGATATTTTCCGGGCACTATATGATGAGTTGTCTAATGGCAGATATCACAAGGCTGAGCTGGGCCCTACAGGTAACAAACAACTTCTTACATCAGAGATGTGTCATAATAGATGATGTTACAGAGCTCAAGGGACTATATAAGGGGCAGTGTTGGGAGCCTAAGACATTCACAGCTTAAACATCAACAGATGAACAGCTCAACAACCATGTGCCGGTGTCCTATAACCATCACTATGGGAAGCCTTAAAGAAAGAAACTCTACCTTGAACATGGAGACTGAGAGATCACATAGATAAAGGTAAGGTTTAATTACTGGGGGAATAGGCTAAAAACACAGACAAAAAGTAGATTATACCAATTGAAGTATTATAATTAACTGTCTAATTTTAGAAGAAGCATCACAAATGTGTACTCTGTTACTTCTTGAAACTTACTATTATGGCATGTATGTTTAAATTGGTATTCTCACAAGTCTCATGTATTGTCTGTACCCCTTGCATTTTTCTGCAGAAAATGGGTAGCACTGTATGGAAATACAGTAAATAATGAATAATTCCACCTGTGAAGACATAGTATAGCACTGTGAGGTGAGTATAGGATTTGCTTTATTTATGTGTGAGTATAGACTTCAGTGCATTTATGTTAAGGCGGCCAGACCCTCCACTATAGCTGCATGGCAGGGATGCACTTAGTTGTAAAGCAGCCCTGCAATATGTATTGTTCAGAACCATCCCCATTAAAGGGGAGGTGTTGTCACATTAATGGACGTGTGAGTATTAATATTTTTCAGTATAAATAATCTAATTTGAATAATGATGTGAGGAGTGTTGTCTTCTTGAGTATCAGAGTTGTGTTGCCAACTTCTGCAGGATACAAAGCATCAACCAGGGACAGTTACCCACAGTCTCTTGTGTACCTCGGTATATTTATATAAAAGCATCATATGTCACACAGTAGATGACATCACAAAGCCCAGTTAGAATACAGATGTAGGGACAGAAGATCTGCAAGTCAATACGTCTAATGTGCAAAAACCTTTAAGCAGCATTGTAGCTTCATATTTACATTATACATTATACTCTTGTATTAATTGGCTTTGGTAATGAGCAAACTGTAGCCTTTAATTAATTATTTATGAAATGCAAGTTGTCATTCCTTGGGCCAGCCATTGAATTGTTGTGTATCTGCTTTATTAACAGAAAGGGACTTTGTAGACTTCCATTAGTCCTACTGGATGAACTTACCCCATTTTCCTTATTATTCAAAGTTTGCGATTATCCCATTTTTCATATCATTCAAGGCTCCTTCTAAGCTTTAGAAATAAGTAAACAGAAAATATGGTAGTTCCCACTATACAGTACACCTGTATAATGTCAAGGCTACTTTTATTTCACTTTCTAAATATTTTGCTCATTACTATAGATCCTAACAATAGTATATTATAAATATGAGATTTCAGAGTTTGTAGGTTCAAATGTTGAAAGAACAAAGGATTAACAACTGTAGAGTTAAATTTTTTGACATCCCATAGGGTTTTTTCGCCCTTACCCCGCAAGTCGTTGGCGGGGTGCTTTATGGGGCCAATTTAATAGCCGCAAGTTTACAGGCTATGTTACGGGCTACGGTTTTACATGTTTGGGGAATTTAATAGGGCTGTAAGTGAATTATATTTAATAATCAGCTTCTACATTTATTATGAGGTTTATGTGTGTGTGTGTGTGTGTGTGTGTATGTATGTGTATGTGTGTGTGTATGTGTCAATGTGTGTAGGAACCTCTGTTGGTAGATGATATGATGGAGAACATTGGGATATTTTCAGGGCACTATATGATGAGTTGTCTAATGGCAGATATCACAAGGCTGAGCTGGGCCCTACAGGTAACAAACAACTTCTTACATCAGAGATGTGTCATAATAGATGATGTCACAGAGCCCAAGGGACTATATAAGGGGCAGTGTTGGGAGCCTAAGACATTCACAGCTTAAAGCTCAACAGATGAACAGCTCAACAACCATGTGCCGGTGTCCTATAACCATCACTATGGGAAGCCTTAAAGGAGGAAACTCTACCTTGAACATGGAGACTGAGAGATCACATAGATAAAGGTAAGGTTTAATTACTGGGGGAATAGGCTAAAAACACAGACAAAAAGTAGATTATACCAATTGAAGTATTATAATTAACTGTCTAATTTTAGAAGAAGCATCACAAATGTGTACTCTGTTACTTCTTGAAACTTACTATTATGGCATGTATGTTTAAATTGGTATTCTCACAAGTCTCATGTATTGTCTGTACCGCTTTCATTTTTCTGCAGAAAATTGGTAGCACTGTATAAAAATACAGTAAATAGTGAATAATTCCACCTGTGAAGACATAGCACTGCGAGGTGAGTATAGGATTTGCCTAATTTATGTGTGAGTATAGACTTCAGAGTATATATGTTAAGGCGGACAGACCCTCCCCTATAGCTGCATGGCAGGGATGCACTTAGTTGTAAGGCAGCCCTGTAATATGCATTTTTCAGAACCATCCCCATTAAAGGGGAGGTGTTGTCACATTAATGAACGTGTTAGTATTAATATTTTTCAGTATAAATAATCTCATGTGAATAATGATGTGAGGAGTGTTGTCTTCTTGAGTGTCAGAGTTGTGTTGCAAACTTCTGCAGGATACAAAGCATCAACCAGGGACAGTTACCCACAGTCTCTTGTGTACCTCGGTATATATATATAAAAGCATCATATGTCACAATAGATGACATCACAAATCCCAGTTAGTATACAGATGTAGGGACAGAAGATCTGCAAGTCAATACGTCTCATGTGCAAAAACCTTTAAGCAGCATTGTAGCTCCATATTTACATTATACATTATACTCTTGTAGTAATTGGCTTTGGTAATGAGCAAGCTGTTACCTTTAATTCATTATTTATGAAATGCAAGTTGTCATTCCTTGGGCCAGCCATTGAATTGTTGTGTATCTGCTTTATTAACAGAAAGGGACTTTGTAGACTTAGATTTCCATTAGTCCTACTGGATGAACTTACCCCATTTTCCTTATTATTCAAAGTTTGCGATTATCCCATTTTTCTTATCATTCAAGGTTCCTTCTAAGCTTTAGAAATAAGTAAACAGAAAATATGGTAGTTCCCACTATACAGTACACCTGTATAATGTCAAGGCTACTTTTATTTCACTTTCTAAATATTTTGCTCATTACTATAGATCCTAACAATAGTATATTATAAATATGAGATTTCAGAGGTTGTAGGTTCAAATTTTCTTTAAAACACAGAACCTCAGTCACAGCGACATCTTCGATTGGATACTATATACTATATGAGGGAATCAGCTGGAAAATATGCACACATTTTAAGTTATAAAATAAATCTCCATTGTTCTCTAACTTTTTTTTGACAGAACTGCACCCCAAGACTTTCAAGAAATATAACCCAAATGGAACTGAATTCAGTTTCCTGGAATATCCTCTGTATTCTCTGACATTGAACGAAGCATTGATATGATATGAGCAAATATCTGAGAACATTTGGAGATATCCCTGAGTTCTTCTCCCTCACCCTCGTGTGTCACTTCCCATCTCCTTTACACTGTAAGCTCTCGGGAGCAGGGTCGTCACTTCCCCTCATGTGTCAGGATGTCTGTCTTGTCCTTCGTAGTGCAGGGTCCCCATGTAACTAGTTATTAGTCTCATGTGTTTTTGTACCATTTACTATTTTCTGCATTTGTATTGAACACTGGAAAATACATCTTTACAATGTCACCCAATCCATAAATATAAATGAGGAATAATAATTCCATCTGTAAGGAGATCGTACTGTGAGGTGAGTATATACTTTTTCTTTAAATTATTTATTTGTGAATACAGACTTTTTTTCAGTGTATGACCAGACCTGCCCTTTAATTGGCATAGCAGGCATTTTTTGTGAGAGATGTCAGGACACTAACCCCTGCAGTCTCTTGTATACCTTGGTAAATGGATATAAAATATAAAAAGCACAATTACTAAAAAGATGTAGGGGCTGAAGGGGTCTGCCAGTTAATATCTTAAAAGTGTACTCCAACCACCGTCCTCTCTTAATACCTAATACCCTTTCCCAATGTAGACCCTGTTACCACTATAAGCCAGTGAACCCTCATAAAGGATAATGGTAAGAGGCCAGCTCAAAAACCAAATATAGAAAAACATCTGTGAAATAAAAAATATGTGTTTAATGGTGAAGCAGTCCATATTTTGGGAGGGCAGCCTGGATGTTTGCCTAAATGCACCAGCCGCCCCTAGTGTACTGTAGCCCTATATTAACATTATACTCTTCTTCTATATTAACATTATACTCTTTTGAATAATTACTCTTCGGCACAGCCTTTAATTCATTACTAATCATATGCAATTATTCTTTACTGGGGGCAGTCATTGTCTTGTTTGTTTAGCTGCTTTCTCTGCAGGGAGGGACTTTGTAGAATTAGATTTCCATTAGTCCTGTTGTAAGCCCTTATATCTTTAAGGATTGCCATTTTTTTTCTTCATTCAATGTTTCTCACCAGTCGAAGAAACAGATAAACAGAAACAAACATGGTGGCTTTTACTACTGTATACTACTAATGCATATAATATCTAAAGGCTATATTTTTTTACTTTCTAAAAATGTTGTCTGTGGTCATACACCCTTCTCTTCTGTAATATAATAAATGTAAAGTTGTAAAACATTTTCCTTTCATTTCTCTACAGAACTGCAACCCGAGCTAAGTTTTAATGAACTTAGGTTTCCTGGAATATTCTCTCCATTCTTTGACATTGTATGAAGCATTGAAATGAGAACATTTGAGAACATTAGGAGATATCCACAAGTTCTTCTGGCAGCTACATCTCTTCTCCTCTATTCAAATAGACAACTATTAATGGCTTGATATTAGCTAAGTAAGAAGAAATTGGAGAGAGCGTGTTTGTAATATCCAATCACAGAGAGACTAGAGGCTCTGCATGTCAGTGCAAAGCATCTGCCCAAGGAAAACCAAATTATGTCCCGGAGAAGGAACACAACCTCACAAATGCTAACTTCTATGTGGAAAGGAATCCAACACAGTATTAAATATTGGAAGACTCTACTGGACACACAGCTACCTCTTCA
Organism: Discoglossus pictus; assembly: GCA_027410445.1. Classification (NCBI taxonomy): domain Eukaryota; kingdom Metazoa; phylum Chordata; class Amphibia; order Anura; family Alytidae; genus Discoglossus; species Discoglossus pictus. The sequence goes on from CM050167.1 coordinate 379,856,924, forward strand.
AGTGTGTCCTGCCTGCTGACTGAATCATAGCCCATCAGACTCTTGTGTCATAAGAGTAACATATCTAAGAACATTTGGAGATATCCATGAGTTCTTCTCCCTCACCCTCTTGTGTCACTTCCCCATCTCCTTTACTCTGTAAGCTCTCGGGAGCAGGGTCGTCACTTCCTCATGTGTCAGGATGTCTGTCTTGTCCTTCGTGGTGCAGGGTCCCCATGTAACTAGTTATTAGTCTCGTGTGTTTTTGTACCACTTACTATTTTCTGCATTTGTTTTGAACAGTGGAAAATACATCTTTACAATGTCACCCGATCCATAAATATAAATGAGGAATAATAATTCCATCTGTAAGGAGATCGTACTGTGAGGTGAGTATATTATTTTTCTTTAAATTATTTATGTGTACAGACTTTTTTTCAGTGTATGACCAGACCTGCCCTTTAATTGGCATAGAAGGCATTTTTAGTGAGAGATGTGTGTAGACTAACCCCTGCAGTCTCTTGAATACCTTGGCAAATGGATATAAAATATAAAAAGCACAATTACTAAAAAGATGTAGGGGCTGAAGGGGTCTGCCAGTTAAGATCGTAAAAGTGCAGTGGTGGTTGGTGAACTTTTAAGGGGGTGGGGTGGAAGAAAAAAAAAAAAAAAAAGAATAAAGAAAAACATCTGTAAAAAAAAAAATATGTAATATAATAAATGTAAAGTTGTAAAACAACATTTTCCTTTCATTTCTCTACAGAACTGCAACCCGAGCTAAGTTTTAATGAACTTCGGTTTCCTGGAATATTCTCTCCATTCTTTGACATTGCATGAAGCATTGAAATGAGAACATTTGAGAACATTAGGAGATATCCACAAGTTCTTCTGGCAGCTACATCTCTTCTCCTCTATTCAAATAGACAACTATTACTGGCTTGATATTAGCTAAGTTAAGAAGAAATTGGAGAGAGCGTGTTTGTAATATCCAATCACAGAGAGACTAGAGACTCTGCATTATGTCAGTGTAATGCATCTGCCCAAGGAAAAACAAATTATGTCCTGGAGAAGGACTCAACCTCACAAATGCTAACTTCTATGTGGAGAGAAATCCAAAACAGTATTAAATATTGGAAGACTCTACTGGACACACAGCTACCTCTTCAAGTGTGTCCTGACTGAATCATAGCCCATCAGACTCTTGTGTCATAAGAGTAACATATCTAAGAACATTTGGAGATATCCACGAGTTCTTCTCCCTCAGCCTCGTGTGTCACTTCCCATCTCCTTTACACTGTAAGCTCTCGGGAGCAGGGTCGTCACTTCCTCATGTGTCAGGATGTCTGTCTTGTCCTTCGTGGTGCAGGGTCCCCATGTAACTAGTTATTAGTCTCGTGTGTTTTTGTACCACTTACTATTTTCTGCATTTGTTTTGAACAGTGGAAAATACATCTTTACAATGTCACCCGATCCATAAATATAAATGAGGAATAATAATTCCATCTGTAAGGAGATCGTACTGTGAGGTGAGTATATTATTTTTCTTTAAATTATTTATGTGTACAGACTTTTTTTCAGTGTATGACCAGACCTGCCCTTTAATTGGCATAGAAGGCATTTTTAGTGAGAGATGTGTGTAGACTAACCCCTGCAGTCTCTTGAATACCTTGGTAAATGGATATAAAATATAAAAAGCACAATTACTAAAAAGATGTCGGGGCTGAAGGGGTCTGCCAGTTAAGATCGTAAAAGTGCAGTGGTGGTTGGTGAACTTTTAAGGGGGTGGGGTGGAAGAAAAAAAAAAAAAAGAAAGAAAAAAAAACGAATAAAGAAAAACATCTGTAAAATAAAAAATATGTGTTTAATGGTGAAGCAGTCCAGATTTTGGGAGGGCAGCCTGGACGTTTGCCTAAATGCACCAGCCGCCCCTGGTGTACTGTAGCCCTATATTAACATTATACTCTTTTGAAGAATTACTCTTGGGCATAGCCTTTAATTCATTACTTATCATATGCAATTATTCTTTACTGGGGGCAGCCATTGTCTGGTTTGTTTAGCTGCTTTCTCAGCAGGGAGGAACTTTGTAGAATTAGATTTCTATTAGTCCTGCTGTAAGCCCTTATACCTTTAAGGATTGCCATTTTTTTCTGCATTCATTGTTTCTCACCAGTCGCAGAAACAGATAAACAGAAACAAACATGGTGGCTTTTACTACTGTATACTACTAATGCATATAATATTTAAAGGCTATATTTTTTTACTTTCTAAAAATGTTGTCTGTGGTCATACACCCTTCTCTTCTGTAATATAATAAATGTAAAGTTGTAAAACAACATTTTCCTTTCATTTCTCTACAGAACTGCAACACGAGTTTCCTGGAATATTCTCTCCATTCTTTGACATTGCATGAAGCATTGAAATGAGAACATTTGAGAACATCAGGAGATATCCACAAGTTCTTCTGGCAGCTACATCTCTTCTACTCTATTCAAATAGAAAACTATTAATGGCTTGATATTAGCTATGTAAGAAGAAATTGGAGAGAGCGTGTTTGTAATATCCAATCACCGAGAGACTAGAGACTCTGCATTATGTCAGTGTAATGCATCTGCCCAAGGAAAACCAAATTTTGTCCTGGAGGAGGAACACAACCTCAAAATGCTAACTTCTTATGTGGAGAGAAATCCAAAACAGTATTGGAAGACTCTACTGGACACACAGCTACCTCTTCAAGTGTGTCCTGCCTGCGGACTGAATCATAGTCCATCAGGCTCTCTCACCCTTTTGTGTCATAAGAGTAAAATATCTGAGAACATTTGGAGATATCCACGAGCTCTTCTCCCTCTTGTGTCACTTCCCCAAATCCTTTACACTGTAAGCTCTCGGGAGCAGGGTCGTCAATTCCTCATGTGTCATGATGTCTGTCTTGTCCTTTGTGGTGCAGGGTCCCCATGTAACTAGTTATGTTTGTCTTGCGTTTATCCCATATGAATTTTCTGCAACATTTGCAAAGGACACTATGTATGGAAAACCTATGGAAAACCTATGTAAAGCCTTAGCTCTTTACATTGTCATCCAGTCTCTATGGTTTTTCTCATGAGCAGGCCCCTGAACTAATCTCTATAAGAGACTTGCTTTATATTGATGATGGTCTTTGTAATTATTATGTTTTTCAATACAAGCCAAGTTTTAGTTATGTGTTTTGGTATTTTTTTCCTTGTAAACATATCTCGGGCATCTTGAACTCTCTGTTAAGCATTTGGTTCTTCTACTGGAAACTATCCTACTCTGCTCTCTATTGGCCAAGAGATTCATAGACCTAAACAATAGTGGCAAAATGTGCACTTATTAATGCACCTCATCACTCTTCTTCCTTTTTGTCCCCCCTCTCTGTCTCTGCCTTTTTATCTTTCTCGTCTCTTCCCCTTGTCTATTTTTTCCTTAATTGCCCCTCTTCCGCCCTATTCTACTCCACCTTTATCTCACCTTTATCTTCCATTCTTCACTTTCCCCATTTTCTATCTTTCCTATCTCCCTTCTATCTTTCTCTCTTCTTTCCCATTCTCACTCTTTACCCTCTTCCTCTATCCCTCATCTTTCTCTATTTCTCCCACTTTCCTCTTTCCCTTTCTCTCTCAATCCATTTACAACTGTTTCTCTCTCCCATATTCCCCTTTTTTATTTTCATTTCTCTCCCTCGTTCTCTTATCATCCCTTTCTCTCACTCCTTCTTATTCCCCTCTTCTCTTCATCTCTCCTCTCTCACCCCTAGGCTCTCTCACTTATCTCACCTCTTCCTTCCTCTTTTTTTCCCACCATCTCCCCATTCTTTCTACTATTCCTTCTACCTCTCTATGCTTGCTTCTTTACCCCTTCTACTTTCTTCTGTCTCTTTCATTTATCTCTCCTTCACTCTCTCTCCACTTCACTCTCTCTCCACTTCACTTTTCCTCTTCTCTTCCCTTCCTGTATCTCCTTCTCATTTCTCTCTCTCCCCTTTCCTCTCTCTTTCTTCACTTTCTTACTCCCTCTCTCTTTCTTCACTTTCTTACTCCTCTCACTCTTGCTTCAATCTCTCCCATCTCTCCAAATACTCACTCCCCATCTCCATCCCTTTTCTCTCTCCACCTTTCTTCTCAGCTCTATCTCTGCCCTGTCCTTGCATGCTGAGAGAGAGCCACAATTATTTTGGTTTACACTGGGGGCCCCTCTTCAATAGTTCTTTCACAGAATCGAACCCAAAGAAATGCCATCCCAGCACTCAAAATGTCCATAATCTGTCACAAATGAGGATCATCTACCACCTCCCGCTACCCCTTTTGAGCCTGGGTATCCCCACTCCATACCAGTATCTATCCTCTGTAACTTCCAGAATTATCCTATCAAAATCGGCAATATCCTCTGAACCTAGGTGTCAAGAGGGTGTTTGAGTATTGAGGCTGTTGCCTCCTGGGACTGGACAAGGATCATACTGAGGCTTTGAGTCAGAGAGCCTGGAGCCTGGTAGCCTGGATATATATACTATTGCACCCAAGCTGAATAACACTTAGTATCCTGCAGACAGTTAGTTCTGTTTGCAACTGTCACTGTCGCCATGGCAACCTTCAGCACCACTGCCCTGACATATAGAATCCTGTCATCACACCGGATATCCTTCAATCCTCCATCAAAAGTATAACCATGAAAGCCTTATGGATCCCCATGACACCAAATATATTAACCCATTACAAGAAAGGATCGCCATGGCACCATATATTTACCCATTATCACAAGAAGGGGACCCCTTTGATATTGACCTAGAGTCTCCTTATAGACCCTATGGTAGTACCTTACATTTAGACATATAGCATGGGAGCCCTTATGGATCTCTATGGTACCTAAACTTTACCCCTACCATAGGGGTTCCTATGGATCCAGAAGGACCCCCATAGCATCTAACACTACCCACTCTTTAAAAAATGAAATACATAAAACCCCACAGATTTCAATATATACATACTATTTGTTAGCCTTGTAACCAGATATGGGGAGGAAGCCATTCAAATACTCAATTCTGGTTGGCTGAAATACGCCTGACACATATCAGAAGCCATACAAAAATAGTATGAAGTTTTTGTTTATATATTGTTTCTGTAATTATTTTTTTATTTTTTCAGTCTTTTTTTATTTTTTGTAATAATTGTTTAAATTTTTGTGATTTTTTATTTATTTTTTAAATAGGGTGTAGTGTTAGGGACTATGGGGTTCTTTATGAACCTCCATGGTGGGATAGGATGCATGGTGGTCCATAAGGTAATAGTTAGGGTTCCATGGTAACATGGGGGTCAGCAAGGACTTAGACAAGGATACTTTCCATAAGGTAATAGTTAGGGTTCCATGGTAACATGGGGGTCAACAAGGACTTAGACAAGGATACTTTAAGCACACTATGAGCACACGTTAGAGCTCGACAAGAACCCCTGGTACGAGTCAGTAAATGTTATAGGAGTCTTCCTTGCATCGGCCATGAAATAGCTTCACAAATTTGCTTTTAAAAACTCCTGTAGCTACAAGTCAGCCTTAGGGGATTTCTTATGGGAGCCACGAAATGGAGGGTATAGTCTGGTAAAGTGAGGTAAGGAGTTTCACAGTGAAGAGCAAAGTCCTAAATGTGGGAATGAGAGAAGGTGACAAGAGAGGAGGAAAGAAGAAGGTCATTAGCAGACTGAAGGGGTGCACTGTTTTAAGGGCTTTATACATTAGGGTCATGATTTTAAGGAAAAAGAAGTGCTGCAGACACTGAACGTTGAGTATGGTACATGAGCCTAATTAAGACGTTCATTATAGATTGGAGTGGAGACAGATGGGTGATGGAGAGTCCAGCAGGGAGCAAGTCGCATTAGTTGAGGTGAGATACATTGAGAGAATGAATGAGGATATGCTTGAGAGGCAGTGCTAGAAGAAAGGGGGATAGATCTGGTGCTGAGAGGTAGACTTGAGTGTCATCTGTGTATAGATGATACTGAAATTAAAAAAGATTTTACTAGGGTCCAAGGCAAGAGGTATAGATGAAGAAGAGGAGAGGGCCTAGGGCTGAACCTTGGGGTACACTAACATTCAGAAGCAGAGGGAAAGAAGAGGTGCAAGTGCTTAATTTTCTAGATAATCCATGGGAGAACTATGTCTCGGTGTGAGGAATTGACTCTGTTGGGATTTGAACCCGGGTTTGCATGTTGCTGGACCTCTTCCCTACCGGTACACCAGCCTGCCTCTTGCAGATTTGCCTGAGATCTGATACCTTGACTCTAAAAGCAATGAAATCAGTGACAACTCTCTTTAGCTGTGTCTGGTCAGCTGTCTGGTTCTTGGCCTATATAAGGCACTTCCTGTCTCTGTATCCTTGCCAGATTATTGTTGTTTCCTGATCCCTTCAATAAAGCTAGTTCCTGTTTCACCTACAAGTTGCTGAACTGGATTATTGCTGACCTTGGCTACTGGTCTCCACAACCTTGTGATTCCTATATCATTACACTCGGATCCAAACGAGTTACATAGTAATTGAGGTTGAAAATGTACTTTTAGTCCGATAAGTTCAACCTAGATCTCCTCTGATCTGCAATATGCAAACCAGAGGAAAATTTGAATGAGAAGTGGTTGGTTACTGTATAGCATAGAGATTCGGGATATTTAATATGGAGAAGTGACCCTCTGCCTTGGCAGTGAGTCAGGTCATTAATGACTTTTGTGAGAGTTATATCTATGAAGTGTTTGGGCCAGAAGCCAGAATGGAGAGGGCCAAGAAGAGCGATGTAAAAAATTAATTGGATAGGGTAATTTTAGGTGGGTCGATCAAGTCGTGTTGAAGCCAAGGGAAGTAGAGAGATACAGAGATAGTTGGATGCAGTGGCTGGGTCAAATGAGGGTTTCTTACAAAATGGTGCCATTATAGCGTGTTTTAAAGATGATGGAAAATGGCCCGTGTTTATGCACAGGTTGTATATATGTGTGAGTGCTGTGATAGGTGTCATAGAGAGATGAGGGATTAGCTGTGGAATAGGATTAAGTGGTGAAGTTGTAAAGTGAGAGGTTGATAGGAGACCAGACATTAAATCCTCAGTTACAGAGTCAAAGGAGTCCATAGTAGATGTGGGACTGGAGAAGGGCAAAGGCTTGGTGTTATCGGTTTGTTGAGAGGAGGGTGTGTTGGAGCCATGTTGTAGCTACAAGTCAGCCTTAGGGGATTTCTTATGGGAGCCACGAAATGGAGGGTATAGTCTGGTAAAGTGAGGTAAGGAGTTTCACAGTGAAGAGCAAAGTCCTAAACGTGGGAATGAGAGAAGGTGACAAGAGAGGAGGAAAGAAGAAGGTCATTAGCAGACTGAAGGGGTGTACTGTTTTAAGGGCTTTATACATTAGGGTCATGATTTTAAGGAAAAAGAAGTGCTGCAGACACTGAACGTTGAGTATGGTACATGAGCCTAATTAAGACGTTCATTATAGATTGGAGTGGAGACAGATGGGTGATGGAGAGTCCAGCAGGGAGCAAGTCGCGTTAGTTGAGGTGAGATACATTGAGAGAATGAATGAGGATATGCTTGAGAGGCAGTGCTAGAAGAAAGGGTGATAAATCTGGTGCTGAGAGGTAGACTTGAGTGTCATCTGTGTATAGATGATACTGAAATTAAAAAAGATTTTACTAGGGTCCAAGGCAAGAGGTATAGATGAAGAAGAGGAGAGGGCCTAGGGCTGAACCTTGGGGTACACCAACATTCAGAAGCAACCAACATTCTTTCTTCCTCTCTTGTCACCTTCTCTCATTCCCACATTCCCTCTCTTGTCACCTTCTCTCATTCCCACGTTTAGGACTTTGCTCTTCACTGTGAAACTCCTTACCTCACTTTACCAGACTATACCCTCCATTTCGTGGCTCCCATAAGAAATCCCCTAAGGCTGACTTGTAGCTACAACATGGCTCCAACATCTTTAAAACAGGGTTTCTTACAAAATGGTGCCATTATAGCTTGTTTTAAAGATCATAGAGAGATGAGGGATTAGCCGTGGAATAGGATTAAGCGGTGAAGTTGTAAAGTGAGAGGTTGATAGGAGACCAGACATTAAATCCTCAGTTACAGAGTCAAAGGAGTCCATAGTAGATGTGGGACTGGAGAAGGGCAAAGGCTTGGTGTTATCGGTTTGTTGAGAGGAGTGTGTGTTGGAGCCATGTTGTTCAGATGTTATCAATTTTATTTTTAAAAGGAGAAATAGCAAACCACAAGTGGCTAAAATAGACTGCTCTGGGAGTGGATGACCATATCTATAGAACTACCGATTAAGGAGAGGTCGTTCTCTGCCTGAGCACCTCTATTGTTGATAATGCTATTGATATTTATGTTTTCTACTTGAGAATTGCCCGTCAAAAAATGACGACAATGAAATTGTAATTGAGCTAATGCTGTTTAGTGTATAATAATGAAATAAATAATACATTAATAAATTAATATACTTTACCTATTTTGAAGCATTCTGTTGAAGAGCTGTTTTGATGTTGCTGCAGCATTAGTGGTGTGGAGCTGCTGTGTAAGCGTGCTGAATGTGTGCAGTGTAATAGTGTGCGTGCTCGAGACGAAACCGTTAGCGTAGCTGTGTACTTCCGCATTGTTGTAAAATGGCAGCAAATGTGTGGTATGCCTCTTTTGCGGAATATCCGTAGGTGTTTTGTGGTGTTTTGCGTGTTTAGAGTGCTGTATCCTCGTTTTCGTTTTGTTCGGCGGCCATTTTTTCTCTCGCTTAGAGAATTTTTTAGTGTCTAAACTCTTTTATTTTGAGTTAAGTGAAGGTGTAACTTCATTTTTTGAGGTCCTGGATGCTCCCTCTTGCTGTAGGTAAGCTTTTTATGTATGTGGTGTGTGTATTTATTGTGTTTTTCATTTTTTTATGTCCGCGGGTTGCAGCCGATTTGGTAACGTGTCTTGTATGTTGTTTGCGTTATGACGTGAAGTTTGCGAGGGTCGCAGTTGCTGTTTGCGTTATGACGTGAAGTTTGCGAGGGTCGCACTTGCTGGCAAGGAGCGCCTGCGGCGCTTCTTGCCAGCAACTGCAACCCTTGCGAAGCGAGGGCAGCGAGCAGCGGGCTCGCTATGCGAGCCCGCAAGCATTAGCAACAACTCGTTTGCTCACAACTATATATGTGATTGAAAGCCACACATTCTTTACTGTAATAGTACATTAGTCATTGCTTTACATTCACTTAGACTTTACATATGTTGCTTACTTTTGAAAATGTAAGACATATGTATTCATTTATCAGTTGGTACATTGCCCAAAAGCACCATAACCTAAGGGGAGTGGTACCATTCTTATCGGATAAATAAAAGAAAACGAGAAACCCCAAGAGAACAGCCCTAATTTGCTACTTTAGTTCTGCTTTAAATTTACTGATGATTGGCCTATTTCAGCGCAATGTGCTTGTTGCATCATAACAAGGCATTTGTTAGTTTTCCTTAAAACGTGTAGAAAGTACAGTAGTCCTATATTTAAAGTAAAATGTTTTAAGGAATTACATTTAAAAAGAGGCAAAAGATATTAAAATGTAAAGAAATACAGCCCCTAATATATCACCTGTTATATGTTGTTATGATGCAGTGGATGCTACCATTTTGGCTTCTGCTGATCAAGGGATAGCAGGATTGCTATTTAACTTGCAACCGTCGGCTTCTGAGCATATACGGAGGTGGCAGATATGAATATTTTCAACATTGACACTCACGGCCCAGGCCCAGATCAGCACATTTTCTGGGGACTGCAGACTGCCTGAAATTGCTGATGCAATGCCATGAAATATGCACAGAAGTGTCTTTATACTGTCTGTACGTGTACCTGAGGGGGTGGTTCAGTGGTTAGGAACATTGTGCTTTCACTGCTGCAACCTGGGTTTCATTACAGTCAGGGAACCAAGAGGTCACACCACCCTGAAGCAAAGCAGGGTTGGGCCTGGTCAGTACCTGGATGGGAGACCACCTAAAAAAAGGAGTATATTTAAGTTGTATGCTGTTGTAGTCCATGGGGTAGGCAAATTTGGTCCTGGAGAGTCAAACACAGACCTCGATTTGAGGGATTCCCTTCTGTGCATCAGACAGGATGAGTCAATCAGAACGACTGAAGAACCGATAGTCTCGCCTGTACACAGCTCTCCAGGACCAAACTTGCCTATCCCCCCAATTTGGAATTGTGTCCCCCCACTCCCTATTTACTACTTCTTTTTTCCTTTTGCTATGTCCCCAATTCACATATACATATACAAGTGAGTTTATAAATGCACATAGTATCTTAGAATCTCAGAATGCTTAGATAGAAATGTCACTGCATACAGACACTTCATTATTCTATAGCACTATACCTTTATATAAGCCCATATGCAGTTAAAACATATCACTATCTAATTTAATTCTTCTGCACAATTTAGTGTCATCAGCAAGTATGGAAACATCTGCAGCCTATGCCTGTAAGAGCCAATGTGCATCATGTGTCTGTAAGAGCACAAATGTAGCCTGTCTGTGCCTGTGAGTGTCAATGTGCAGCCTGTGCCTCTAAGTGCCAATCTTCAGCCTGTGTCTGTAAGAGCCCAAGTGCAGCCTGTCTTTGCCTGTAAGTGCCACTCTGCAGCCTGTGCCTGTAAGAGCCAATGTGTAGCCTGTGCTTACAAAAACCAAAGTGTAAGAACCAAGGTTCCAAGCAATAACCTCTCTCCTCCTTCTCCTCCTCCTCTATATCACCACCACCCTATTGGGCCCTCAAGTGCTCTCAGTACAGTTAAAGTTAACTTAAATTCTATGTTATTTGATATCACTATTGTTTTTTATTTATGTCTATGATGTTCTGTTAACTAATATACTTTCAGCTGTATAAAATAAGCCAGCCAGCATCACATAGTCAGCTGATTCACTGCAGAAAGTAGTTCCATTTCTTATCCTGCAGTGACTTCTTGTGGACGTTTGTGGTAATTACATGCATTTGTGTTTCTTTATTCGTTTCCTGCCAAAATTCCCTGGATGTTACCTCCCATTGATCCATCACTAAGTTGGGCCAGCCAACCCTACAGTTTTCCCTGCCTCCTTATTGGCTCTTCTATTTCTGCTATTGGTTAGTTTTAATCTGGGCGGAGAGTTTGCCTATGTTCAGCCCACTATGATGTAAATCCTTTGTTCTGTAACTGCAGAAATACTGAGCCTGTAACGAAAAATAAACATGCTCTTCTGGAACATCTAGAGAATGGGGTGTTTCATTCAGAGGGAAGAATTTTATTATTTTACTGAGCTAAATCACTTTGCTTCCCTGAGCCTCTGCTGCTCTCCTAGGGAACCGGATTGGAATCTGCTGGGGTAGGATTGGTCACCTTGGCCTTTTCAAGCCCCTGGAAGAAACAGATGATACAGGTTAGCTGATCCCTGAGCTCCTGAGCTGATGCAGATGGTCCTGATCTGACTGACGGGCACGAGAGGTCCATTCCTTCTAGGAAGAGAGGGGGATTCCAGTAACTAAAGACAGGAATTTCTGGAGCTGAATAGCGCCTCTTGGGGAATCTTCACAATGTCTGTTTATTTTTAAGGTTTTGTATCCAAAAACAATATCATCAGTTCAAACTAAAATTGGAAAACTCTGAGGTTCGGAACAGATTATTTAAATTGACACTGATTCCTATGGGAAATGCTTGTTTGGAATTCAACCTGTTTGTCTACTGTGTGAGCTGATGCTGGAGGGGAGTCGGGAAGCGCCCAAAAAATTATTGAGCCCGCAATTTTTTTTTTTTACACATGGGCCCTCCATGCACTATCTCCACCACCGAGATGGGGGAAGGGAGGAAGCACCTACTGCACTAAATTGGCTGAATTACAAAATGTTGTTAAAAAGGATCTCTAGCAAGCTGAGTTGTAGACGTGTTTAATGATCAAATATCTCACTTCAGAACCTTTTTGAAATGAAGGCAGAAGCAAGTTTCAATTGATAGGTTTCTAGTGAAACTCTCTACATAGGAGTGTCCAGCAGGGTGCAGTGGTGTTAAGATATATAAAAGAGAAACATCCCCTGTGCAAGTGCCGGATGTTCTAATGGAAGAGGGCTCCCCTTCCAAGCCTTAATTTCTCTCCTCCTTCTCCTCCTCTACATCGCCACCATCCCATTGAGTCCTCTCAGTACAGTTAAAGTGAAGTAAATTATATTTTATTTTATTATTGTTTTTTTATTTATGTTATATTTTTAGTTTTAAGGTTTTAGATTAAAAAAACAAGACCTAGAGCCTCATTCAATTGAGCAATTGTAAGTTACTGGAGCCCGTAATGAGCCTGTAAACTAATTTGCTATTTAATTGGAGTCTTTTTGCGAGCCTCAAATGATCTACGGGTTACGGGTTGAAAATCCCTGCGGTTGTTACAACGGTAACTTACATGCCATCTAAGCCTTTGATCTTTCACGTCCACAAGAGTTACAATCGCTAAAATCGAAAATCGCTATTCAATTTTTTTGGGGGTTTGCGTTTGATCGCATATCGTACGCCTAAACGCTAATTGATTGACATGTAACCTCCATCTTATACTGCCGTAATGATGACGGTCTCATTTTCTATTGGCTGTTTCTAAATGGGTATTTACAGTCTTGCTTAATTGATCATATTCACGGTCTGAAATGCTACTTATAAGTGGTGGTGGTTTCAGCTTTCGGCCTGTAACTTGCGGGCTTGATCAATTGAATAGCACTGTAATTGTAGCAGAGTTCAAGCCTGCAGCATGCCCACAGACATACAGCCTGTATGCCTCAAGATGTGGGCTTGCAATTGAATGAGGCTCCATCAGTTCAAACTAAAGCGTGAAATTTCTGGAGCCCGGAACAGATTATTTAAATTTACATTACATACCCCATTGCATACGCTACCTTGGAACTCAACCTTTTTGGAACTAATCCTTCCGTCCAGAACGGATAAAGGTTGAGAACCAATGTACCACTATATCTAGTTCTCAAGGATATATTCCTGAATACATTCCCTTAGCAAACATTCTAAGAGCACTAGCCACTTGCCCCTTCAGGTGCTAATTTGCGAGCCTCTCCTCCCTCTACTTTATAGGCTTTGCGATGAGCACCTTCAGGCTCATTGCAAGCCTCTCCTCCATCTTCTTTACCGGCCTCCCAATAAGCGCCTTCTGCGCTCATTGGCAGCCTCTCCCCCCTCTTCTTTACGGGCCTGGCCTTCAGCGCTCACCCCCCCTCCCTCCCATGTCTCTTTGGCCCTCATCTTCATTTGCGGGCTTGAACCCATATTTATTTTTCAAGCCTGCAAGGCTTGAATCTTCAATTGCTATTGCTCAAAGCCTTGCCAGCCTGAAAAAAAGTTAGGGGTTAACCACCGCCATTTTTTTAAGTCTGAAGCTCCATAGCCATTGGGAGGGCGCCAAAAGACACCAATTGAATTGCAAATTATCTTTCAACCTCACATACAGGAGGCAGGGAGCCCGTAAGTGAGGTTCCTAGCTAATTTTCTATTCAATTGGCATCTTGGCTTAAAAAAAAATGTGTCTTTCTTGCAGTTTTTTTTCCAAGCCTGTAACTCCCCCCACTACCTTTGCGAGCATTGTGATGAGCGCCTTAGGCGCTCATTGTGAGCCTTTTCCCCCCTCTAAGTTGCGGGCCTCGCGATGCAGACCTTGTGAAACCCGTAACTTTTGGGCCTTCGGCGCTCATTGCGCATGCGCAACTCGTAACTTTTAACATAGCGTTACCAACAAACTCGCAATTCGGACAACTATATATGTAATCGCAAATACCAAGGGAGGCTTACTGGTCTATAGTTCCCTGGATTTGATCTGATTTCTTTCTTTAAGTGCCAATTAATTCAGTACAACACCTGTAAACTTCTCATAATAACATATTTAAATACTTTTAGAAATTTTAAAATACCTCCTTTTTTCACAGATAAATTTATAAATAAAATCTCTGCTTACATGGGACTCTAACATTCCCCCAGACAAAGCCACCAAAACAGCTCCCTGCAAGGAGAGCATACTGTAAGCAGAAAGAGAGTTAACCCGTCACAAATAAATCTGTGCAGGAAAAGGACTGCTTGAACCAGCAAAACATTTCAATTGGTGGTTACCATTTCCTGCTGCATTCCTAAAAATCAGGGAAAAACATAAATCTTTCTCTTCACTGAATATGTTGTTAATCTTGAGTGTGTTTATAAACAGACCTTAACTCGGAGCGCCAAAGGCGCTTGGCGCGCATCGCCTGTGAGCCTCGTGTATCGAGGAGAGCCGTTAAGGCACTTCAACTTCCAGCACTTGGGCGATAAGCGCCAAAGGTGCTCATTGCCTGCGAGCCTTGCAAAGCGAGGCGAGCAGTGGAGGCAATGAAACACGCAGGACTTAGGCTCCAAACACTTAGGAAATGCAGATTCGCCTTAGGCTGCAAGCAGCTGACGAACACGGGACTTAGAAAAAAAAAATACGAGGTTGGAAAAATACGAAGTTAACGGACAAACTGCAAAAAACACAAAAGAAAACCAACAAAAACATCACACACAGCACGGGGGAACACCCAGGACGTCTGGGAGTGAGGTGGAACGCAAATTTAAGTAGATTTTCACCAGTTTCGGCACTTGAAAATAGGCTAAGCGAGAAAAAAAATGGCGGGCAAAAAAAATGAAAACAAGGCTACACAACCCTGCACAGTGCAAAACACCGCCAACCAAGTACGACTTTCACCTAGGAATGTCCGAGGTACAAAATACACTACTACAAAGGACGCCAAATGCTCGCCAACCTCGTAGCACATAGACAAACAATGCTACTTTACAATCCTAACTTGCAACTCACAACATTACGCATCTACAGTAGCGCTTTACACAAATAAACCAGCGCTTTGCCCTTGCGCACGCAGCCTACTTCTAATGCACAGTTGGGACATTCATAAAACTATTTTTGTCAGGCCAGCAACACTCCAACTGGACATTATATGCTACAGGAAAATAAAAAGAGATTGGTAGCTCTTCAGGCTATTGATTGATGGATATATTAATTACAAATAGGTAGTGATGTCGCGAACATAACATTTTCGGTTCTCGAACCGTGAACGCGAACCGCCTCAAATGTTCACTATGTATTGTTGCTGACTTACAGACAGGAAACTGCAGGGAGATTGGCTGAGCAAGCAACAGCAGGTAAATAGTGGGTTTGTATTGCTCCCCTGATGCTGCATGCTGATTGGGGAGGGGGTCAAATGCATGTGTAGACACCCCTAGAGGTGTCAACATAATCATTAGAGGGATTTTTAGATATTAAGAAAAATAAAATGTTTTGTGAGATGTGCTGCATACACATAAACTGCTGTTTGCCTATAGAATGCAGAAATGTATTAATTAGTGATGTCGCGAATATCAAATTTTCGGTTCACGAACAGCGGACCCGAACTTCCATCAAATGTTCGCGAACGGGCGAACCTGGCGAACCGCCATAGACTTCAATGGGCAGGTGAATTTCAAAACCCACAGGGACTCTTTCTGGCCACAATAGTGATGGAAAGTTGTTTCAAGGGGACTAACACCTAGACTGTGGAATGCCGGAGGGGGATCCATGGCAAAACTCCCACAGAAAATTACATAGTTGATGCAGAGTCTGGTTTCAAGCATAAAGGGCATAAATCACCTAACATTCCTAAATTGTTTGGAATAACATGCTTTAAAACATCAGGTATGATGTTGTATCGATCAGGTAGTGTAAGGGTTACACCCGCTTTACAGTAACAGACCAATCTCCCCGTTTAATGCACCGCAAACAACAGCAAACAGCCCCTTTGCACAAGGTTGGATACCAAGCTAGCCATGTCCCGTTCCTTGTCCTCACTGATGTCATTGAAGGTCTCTTCCTCCACCCAGCCACCAAGGGTCCCCGAAAGCTGACAACACGCCCCCTGGGACGCCTGCTGTGTTTGGTCTTCCACCTCCTCAAAGCCACCTTCCTCCTCTGACTCTTCTTCTTCAGACTCCCAGAGTCTGGGGGCTTCCACTGCCCAGCATGGAAGATTATACACAGGTCAGAGTCTGGGGGCTTCCACTGCACAGCATGGAAGATGATACACAGGTCAGAGTCTGGGGCTTCCACTGCCCAGCATGGAAGATTATACACAGGTCAGAGTCTGGGGGCTTCCACTGCCCAGCATGGAAGATGATACACAGGTCAGAGTCTGGGGCTTCCACTGCCCAGCATGGAAGATTATACACAGGTCAGAGTCTGGGGGCTTCCACTGCACAGCATGTAAGATTATACGCGTTGCCTCTGTCTGCGTTATTATAAGTTGTGTACTGTTAAGTAGTACTATTCCTATCGGTTTAATCCCTGTTACGTCCACTATCAGGGGACGTGTATATGGCATGGATTTTTGGAAGCGGGAGATGGAAAAAGATGCTTGGTCGGTCCTCCCACTTCAAATTTGGGGCACTGCGAGTGCAATCTAAGGTGCCACCAGATATGAGTGTCACTGTGCACTGGCAAAAGTTGGCAGAGTAGATACAATAGGCTTCACACACACGCCTGTAGGCAGGCAATTGCTATTCAATCTATTACAGTCAAAAAAGTGTTGTTTTATGTCACTGAGCACAATATAAACTGTGAGCCTGACACAGGCAGGCAACTGAAATTAGATTACAGGAAAAAAATGGTTGTTTTCAATGTATGTTACACCACCAGGTATGAGTAGTGAAAATAAGCACAATATAAGCTGTTAGGTGTTAGCCTGTCACACACACACGCTGGCAGGCATAGATTACACAAAAAAAATGATAAAATAAAATAAATGATGTTCAAAGTTTCCTCAATGATAAAGTATAGGGGGCGAACCGAAAAGCACATGTGTTCGCCGTTCGCGGCAGACGCGAACATGCGAAAATCGCTGCGAATAGTTCTCCGGCGAACTGTTCGGGACATCACTAGTATTAATCCATGACTAACTATTAACCCCCTCTAATTAAACTACCTATGCCCCTAAGTAACTATCTACCCTCTAATTAAACTACCTATAGCTCTAATTAAACTAATTAAATAACCCCTTAATTAAAACACTAACCCCCAACAACAAAGCCCCTAATTAAATAAAATTAATCCACTAATTACAAAAAATAAATACACCCCAATAATTACTGAAAATAAAAATAACTATTTTACAAATAATAAAAAGTACTGTATATACTCGAGTATAAGCCGAGTTTTTCAGCCCTTTTTTTATGGCTAAAATGGGCCCCCTCGGCTTACACTCGAGTCACTCTTCCCCTCCGTGTCTCTTTAACCCCCCTTGTGTCTCTCTAACCCCCCCTTGTGTCTCTCTACCCCCCGTGTCTTTCTACCCCCAGTGTCTCTCTAACCCCCACCCTTGTGTCTCTCTACCCCCCGTGTCTCTTTCCCTCCCCCCTCCTCATCCTCAACCCCCCCTCATACTACCACCCCCCTCCCCTCCACTCTCCCCCCTACCCTCTCCCCCCTCCCCTCACTTACCTGCTCCGGCCTCCGATGCTTCCGGGTCTTGATGTGACGTCACATGCGCGCCACATCAAGACCCGGAAGGAGCGGAGGCCGGAGCAGGTAAGTGAGGGGAGGGGGGGGTTATTTAGAGGGGTAGTATGAGGGGGGGTTTAAAATGAGGAGGGGGTGAGGATGAGGAGGGAGGTTGAGGAGGGAGGTTTAGGAGGGGGTTGAGGATGGGGGCGGTTGAGGTTGAGGAGGGAGGTTGAGGAGGGGGTTGAGGATGGGGGTGTTGAGGTTGAGGAGGGAGGTTGAGGAGGGGTTGAGGATGGGGGGGTTGAGGATGAGGAGGAAGGCTGAGGATGAGGAGGGCTGCTGAGGATGAAGAGGGGGGCTGAGGAGGAGGGAGCAGGAGGATGAGGAGGGAGGTTGAGGAAGAGGAGGGAGGTTGAGGAAGAGGAGGGGGGTTGAGGAGGGAGGTTGAGGTTGAGGAGGGAGGTTGAGGAGGGAGATTGAGGATGAGAAGGGAGGATGAGGAGGGGGGTTGAGGAGGGGGTTGAGGATGGGGGGGTTGAGGTTGAGGGGGGGTTGAGGATGGGGGGGTTGAGGTTGAGGAGGGAGGTTGAGGATGGGGGTTGAGGATGGGGGGTTGAGGTTGAGGAGGGAGGTTGAGGAGGGGGTTGAGGATGAGGAGGGAGGTTGAGGATGAGGAGGGGGTTGAGGTTGAGGAGGGGGTTGAGGATGAGGAGGGGGGTTGAGGTTGAGGAGAAGATTGAGGATGGGGGGGTTGAGGATGAGGATGGGGGGTTGAGGATGAGGATGGGGGGTTGAGGATGAGGATGGGGGTTGAGGAGGGGGGGTTGAGGATGAGGGGGTTGAGGATGAGGGGGTTGAGGATGAGGAGGGAGGTTGAGGATGAGGAGTGGGGTTGAGGAGGGAGGTTGAGGAGGGGGTTGAGGATGAGGAGGGAGGTTGAGGATGAGGAGGGGGTTGAGGTTGAGGAGGGGGTTGAGGATGAGGAGGGGGGTTGAGGTTGATGAGAAGATTGAGGATGGGGGGGTTGAGGATGAGGATGGGGGGTTGAGGATGAGGATGGGGGGTTGAGGAGGGGGGGTTGAGGATGAGGGGGTTGAGTATGAAATGGTTGAGGATGAGGAGGGAGGTTGAGGATGAGGAGTGGGGTTGAGGAGGGAGGTTGAGGAGGGGGTTGAGGATGAGGAGGGAGGTTGAGGATGAGGAGGGGGTTGAGGTTGAGGAGGGGGTTGAGGATGAGGAGGGGCGTTGAGGTTGAGGAGAAGATTGAGGATGGGGGGGTTGAGGATGAGGATGGGGGGGTTGAGGATGAGGATGGGGGGTTGAGGATGAGGATGGGGGGTTGAGGAGGGGGGTTAAGGATGAGGGGGTTGAGGATGAGGGGGTTGAGGATGAGGAGGGAGGTTGAGGATGAGGAGTGGGGTTGAGGAGGGAGGTTGAGAATGAGGAGGGGGGAAGAGACATAGGGAAGGGAGGGGGAAGAGACACAGGGAAGGGAGGGGGGGAGACACAGGGAAGGGAAAGGGTGAAGAGACACAGGGAAGGGAGAGGTGGGGAAGAGACACAGGGAAGGGAGAGGGGGGGGAAGAGACACAGGGAAGGGAGAGGGGAGAAGAGACACGGGAGAGAGAGGGGGACACAGAAGGCACAAAAGGGACACAGGGGGCAGCACATTTCCCACCCTCGGCTTATACTCAAGTCCCTCATTTTACCCAGTATTTTGTGGTAAAATCAACATGGATTTGTGGTAAAATAGGTGCCTCGGCTTATACTCGAGTATATACGGTAGTTACTTAAAATAAAAAAACATTACAGTGAGAATTTAAAAAAATCTACATAAATACCCCCACTATCAAAATAAAAACTAAATACAACCTGTAAAAAAGAAAGGGTTAATGCCACTTACCTGGCCAAAATGACCCTCCAGCGATGGTCAGGAATGCCCTGGCCCCCACTCTTCTGCCTGGACTAGTCAGGCTATCCATGTTGATTTCTAGTGTCCAGTCCTCTTCTGTCTTGATTGAAACTTATGTCTTCATCTTCTGGGCCAGGAAAGAGCCCTCCAAAAAAAAACAGGAGGAGCTCACCACCACAAATGACTGTTTGCGCTTGTTCCAGCATAAAGAAGGCATTGGAGCATTCTTGACTGATATATGAATGACATGTATAGTTATTTAATTAGGGGGGTTACTTATTTAATTAGGGGGGGTAAGTTATTTAATTAGGGGGTTAGATTGTTAATTAGGGGGGATAAGTAGTTTAAATACGGGGCATAAATAATTTCATTGGGGAGGTTAGATAGTTAATGAGGGACTAGGTAGTTTAATTAGAGGGAGGATAATAGTTAATTAGAGGGGGTTAGTTAATTAGAGGGACATTGGTTATGGGTCTAATGCCTGATCAGGACGCCAGGAACATCTATCAGCCACTGCCCCTCTGAGCTTCCTCAAGCTCATGTTCATTGCTTGAAGGACCTCACCTATCCATCTCTGCCTCAGCCGTCACCTTCTTCGCGTGCCTTAAATCTTACCCAGCATCAGAGTCTTTTCTAGGGAATCCTGTCTTTTCATGATACGGCCAAAATATTTGAGCTTCAGCCTTATACTTCTTTATCTCACCTCGATATGTTACTACTGGGAATACCAAGGGCCTCATTCAATTGGGATTTGGCCAATTGAATAGGGCTCTAAATAAGCACATAGCATATTTTTTTTAAATAAGTTTTTAGTAAGTGAAAACCTTGCTTTTAGATAGATGTTTACTAACTAAAAACCTATTTAAAAAAAATAAGCTATGTGCTTATTTAGAGCCCTATTCAATTGGCCAAATCCCAATTGAATGAGGGCCCATATGTCCAACTATGCTGACCTTTATTGATAGCCTCCTGATAAAACTGTCCAGTGAAGTTTGTCTTCATTTCCTTAAGTACTGATTTGTTGCCATACCATGGCCCTTATTCAATTGCGATTTGGCCAATTGAATTTGCCTCTAAATATGCACATAACATATTTTTTGTAAAGAAGTTTTTAGTTAGTAAGCATCTATCCAAAAGCAAGGTTTTCACTAACTAAATACTTCTTTAAAAAATATATGCTCTGTGCTTATTTAGAGCCCTATTCAATTGGCCAAATCGCAATTGGATGAGGGCCCATTTGTCTAAATACATAGGGCCTTATTCAAATGCGATTTGGCCAATTGAATAGGGCTCTATATAAGCACAGAGCATATGATTTTACAGAAGTTTTTAGTTAGGATAGATGTTCACTAACTAAAAACTTCTGTAAAGAAATATGCGATGTGCTTATATAGAGCCCTATTCAATTGGCCAAATTGCATTTGAATGAGGCCCATATTCTGCAAAATGGATTGTATATCCTTATTTTGATTGAATATAAAACATAATGATATATAATATAATATGTGTTTTATGCTGTGCCCAATATCAATAATTATTCCAAGCCATTAAAATCCTACACAAAAGTTTAGCACTCGATCCATGCAATTAAACACATTAACAAATGTTTTCCTATATCACCACAAATTGTTTTGTTGCCTCATTAATTGCATGTCATATAAAATAAATTTGTTGACAGCTGTTGTTTGCTGTATTCATCCAAACTTGCAATTGTGTCATTTTAAATGGCTCCTGACAATTACACAGATGTGCCAGGGATGCTTTTATTTTTTGCCTAACAGATGGTTTGTTTCCCTTAATGGACACGTGTGACTGCAAGAAAACCAATTCCGAAAGTATGATATTGTTTGTATAATTCTTCATAAAAAATCATTTAGCGCGGCTGCTCTGAAAGTCGCAGAAGATTGTTATATCTATATATATATTAGTGGTATCATAAGGGATAAGCACTACTTACGTTTGATTTTGTGTTCCAATCTTTTGCAATCTGTTAATATTGTTTTTGCCTTGTACTTAACCCCTGTATAGGGCTATGGAATATGTTGGTGCGTTACAAATAAAGGATCGCAATCTATAAAATGCATTAGATCATTTGTTTTAATCCATGTGGGTTTCATGATATGTATTAACTTGAGTCCCAGCATCAATAACATTTTTAATTGCATATTTGTGGGTTTGGGACTGTTGTGCAATTAATTCTAATGTCTTCCCAAGCTTTTAAAGTACAGTATTGTGGGCCTCATTTAATTGCGATTTGGCCAATTGATCAGGGCTCTATACAGGCCCGTATTTACGTATGGGCTGAATGGGCTATAGCCCAGACTGGCACTTTGTTAGGGCGGCAATTTGCCGCCCTAACAAAATACAGGCAAGGCTCGCCTCCGACCCGCAGCCCAGCCTGGAGGAGGTGGCACAGCGCAGAGCAACTGGAAGGAGGGATTGGCAGAGTGGCAGTATCATCCCTTTCCTTCCGTGACCTCCTCTCTTTTCTTCCTCCGCCCCTGCATGCTGTGCCCTCCGCTGTCTCCGCCCTCTGGTGCCCTGGCTCTGTGTCCTGGCCCCCATCCCATCTCCACCTCCCGGCACTCTCCTCCGGCCTCCTCTCCCATGTAGGGGCAGGCTGAGCAGCGCAGGGGAATACCGGCTCCTCCCTCAGCTCTCCTGCTTCCTCCTGCAGAGCTGCTCCGTGTGTCGGTGTGTGTGTCTGTGTCATGGTGTGTGTGTCAGGGTTGTCTGTACCAGTGTTGTGTATGTCTGTGTGTGTCGGTGTGTGTGTCTGTGTCATGGTGTGTGTGTCAGTGTTGTCTGTACCAGTGTTGTGTATGTCTATGTGTGTCATGGTGTGTGTGTCTGTGTCATGGTGTGTGTCAGTGTTGTCTGTACCAGTGTTTTGTGTGTGTGTGTCATGGTGTGTGTCTGTGTGTGTGACACTGTTGTCTGTACCAGTGTTTTGTGTGTCTGTGTGTGTGTCATGGTGTGTGTCTGTGTGTGTGTCAGTGTTGTCTGTACCAGTGTTTTGTGTGTGTGTGTCATGGTGTGTGTCTGTGTGCATGTCAGTGTTGTCTGTACCAGTGTTTTGTGTGTCTGTGTGTGTGTCATGGTGTGTGTGTGTCAGTGTTGTCTGTACCAGTGTTGTGTCTGTGTAATGGTGTGTGCCTGTGTGTGTGTCATGGTGTGTGTGTCAGTGTTGTCTGTACCAGTGTTGTGTGTGTCTGTGTGTGTGTCATGGTGTGTGTCTGTGTGCGTGTCAGTGTTGTCTGTACCAGTGTTACATAGTTACATAGTTACATGGGGCCTCATTCTATTATCGGCCGTAAAACGGCCGCAAGGCTGCGATTCCTTGCGGGGGTTCCGTTATCTTGCAATTCAATTATACGGCCCCGCAAGGATCTCCCCTTACGGCCGGCCGTATATCTTGCAACCGGCCGTAAGCTCAGAAAACTTAAAACGCAAAAATAAATTTAAGACGGCACTGTAAAGCTCTGTAAATGCTAGGGATCATATTGGGGGACATGAGGATTAATAGCAACCCCCTCTCAAGCTTGCACATCAGCCCAAATCCGAGTTTACATGAACTGTTTATTTAGGTCTGAGGTGCTCCAAGCCCTTGGGACTTTTTACATGGATTTGTGACATAAATTAAAAAAATATTTTTTTTACGGATTTGAGTGTAGGGGAATGTTGTGCTATTTTTGTTAACACCTAAAATCACTTTATAGTCTCATCAGAGTGCAGGATGGCTTTATTTCGGCTTTATAATGTGCTTAATTGGTTCTAGCGGGACCCTTTTCCTGCAAGTAAGCTGCGGCTCGCTTTTAGCCTTGCAGAGCGGGTTCCCGGAGTAATAGAATAGCAACCAGGCTTTTCTGGCGGCCGAAACTCTTGCGGCCGTTTTAGATCAAAGGCTTTCCTCCGGCGCGAGTGGCCGCAAGGGATAGCAAGGCGCCGGCCGCAAGCCTGCCGGAATCCCCGGCCGGAGGGGAATAGAATAGCCGAATAGCTTGTGGCCGGTCCTTGCGGCCCCGCATCTCCTACGGCCGATAATAGAATGAGGCCCTTAGGCCCTCATTCAATTGCGATTTGGCCAATTGAATAGTGCTCTAAATAAGCACATAACATATATTTTTTAAAGAATTTTTTAGTTATTGAAAACCTTGTTTTTCGATAAATGCTTACTAAGAAAAAACGTACTTAAAAAAATATGTTATGTGCTTATTTAGACCCCTATTCAATTGGCCAAAATAGCAATTGAATGAGGGCCATAGTATTTAAGGTTGAAAAAAGACTTTCAGTCCAACCTTTTAATATCTCCTCTGATCTGCAATATGCGGATTAACTATTAATTAATTAGTTGTATATAAAAATAAAAAATAAATAATCAATTCCCTCCTGATCCCAGACACCAGCGACCTGACTTCTCCCTGGATCAACACTGCCTCTCTAATTATCCATGATAACCCTGAATTCCCTTTTTAATTAGAAATAAATCCAGTCCCCTTTTAAAGTTATCTATCGAATCCGCTGTCACCACCTCCTCTGGAAGATAATTCCACAGATTAACCACCCTTACTGTGAAGAACCCTTTTCTTTCTTTAAGGTGGAATCTTTTTACTTCTAACCTCAAGGGATGTCCTCTTGTCAGTTGAAAACCTCTTGGCACAAAAAGCTCCCTTGACAAATCTTTATACTGACCCTGGATGTATTTAAATAAGGTAATCATATCTCCTCTTAGACGCCTTTTTTCTAGAGAAAATAAGTTTAATTTGGTTAGTCTTTCTTCATAACTTAGCCCCTCCATTCCCCTTATTAGTTTTGTTGCCCTCCTCTGTACCTTTTCCAGCTCTAAAATGTCCTTTTTATGAAGCGGTGCCCAAAATTGTACTCCATATTCCAAATGAGGGCGTACTAGAGATTTGTATAGTGGCAGAATTATATTTGCTTCCCTGGCTTCTATACCCTTCTTAATACATGCTAATATTTTATTTGCCTTTGCAGCTGCTGCTTGGCTTTGAGCACTGTTACCTAGGTGGTTGTCCACAAGCATTCCCAAATTCCTTTCAATATCCGATACACCTACATTTGCTCCATTAAGATTATAAATTGCATGGCTATTTTTCCTACCCAGATGCATAACTTTACATTTATTCATATTAAATCTCATCTGCCATTTAGATGCCCATTCCTCAATTGTATGTAAATCCCACTGGAGGGAAAGCACATCACTATCTGATTTAATAACCTTGCACAACTTTGTGTCATCAGCGAAAATGGAGACACCACACTCCAATCCTACCTTTAAGTCATTAATAAATATGTTAAAAAGGAGAGGACCTAATACTGAACCCTGAGGAACCCCACTTACCACATTAGTCCAATCGGAGTATGTTCCATTTACAACAACCCTTTGCTTCCTGTCTTTTAGCCAGCTCTCAATCCATGAGCAGATATTTACTGCAATTCCTGTATCCCTTAGTTTGCACAATAGTCTCCCATTGTGTATCAAAAGCCTTTGCAAAATCCAAAAAGACTACATCCACTGAGTTGCCTTGATCCAGGTTCCTACTAACCTCCTCATAGAAACTAATTAGATTTGTTTGACATGACCTATCCCTCATAAATCCATGTTGACTCCTACTTATAATCCTGTTCAAATAGACATATTCTTGTATATTATCCCTTATTAACCCTTCTAAAAGCTTCCCCACTACAGAAGTGAGGCTTACTGGTCTATAATTCCCTGGTTTCTCTCTTGCTCCCTTTTTAAAAATAGGTATCACATCAGCTTTTCTCCAGTCATCTGGTAGAGACCCTGTGTTGAGTGAATCTTGAAAAATTAAATATAATGGTTTGGCTATTACAGAACCCAGTTCCCTCAGTGCCCTTGGATGTATTCCATCAGGACCCGGGGCTTTATTAACATTAATTTTTTCCGACCTCTTTTGAAATACTTCCTGTGTTAACCAATTATTTGGCAAAGGTAGTGTAGCCCCATTATGTTGCTGTGTCCCAACCACTGGTACCCAAGAAAATAACCTATTTAGCTCATCTGCCTTTTCTTGGTCACTAATTATCAGACAGCCTGTGTCACATTGTAATGTTCCTATAGCTTCCTTCCTCGCCTTCTTCCCATTAATATACTTAAAAAATATTTTAGGGTTAGTCTTACTCTCTTTTGCAATTAATTTTTCATTTTCTATTTTAGCCAGTCTAATCGCCCTTTTGCAAGCCTTGTTGATTTCCCTGTATTCCTGTAAAGCAGTCTCTGTCCCCTCTTGTTTGTATAATTTAAATGCCTGTTTTTTACTCTGTATCTTGATCTTTAAATCACTGTTAAGCCACATTGGATGGGATTTACTCCTTTTACTTTTATTCCCACACGATATATGCCGATGTATATGTATATTTAGTAAGGATTTAAATGTTTTCCACTTGTGGCCAGTGTTTTTACCTATCAGTTCTCTGTCCCAGTCTATACTTTGTATTGCTGCCCTTAGACCGTTAAAATCTGCCCTTTTAAAATTAAGAGTTTTTGTTGGCCCCTTAAAATTATGTTTTTTAATTCAATCTCAAACGAGACTGTGTTGTGATCACTGTTTCCCAAAGGTTGCCCTATTCCAACATTAGATACTATATCAATATTATTTGTGATGAGTAAATCTAAGATTGCTTCATTTCTAGTAGGCTCCTGTATAACCTGGGCCAGATAATGATCCCTGAGTGTACTCAAGAACCTGCTCCCCTTAGCTGAACTGCTGGTCTCATTTATCCAGTTTATTTCAGGGTAATTAAAATCTCCCATTATTAGAACTTGACCATGCCTAGCTGCATTTTCAATCTGTAACAATAATTGTATTTCCTCACTTTCAGCTATATTTGGGGGTTTATAGCATACTCCTACTAATATTCTTTTGGAATTTGCTGCTCCGCTATTTAACTCTACCCATAAACATTCAGCTTTATCATTAGGTCCACCATAAATATCGCCTTTCTACCATCCTATCCCCTAGTACAAAAGCTCCCTCATCAATAAGGTGCAATCCATCCCTACTGTAGAGATTGTACCGAAGTGAGAAGTCAGCCCAGTGCTCTAAAAACCCAAACCCCTCCTTAGTGCACCGCATCTTTAGCCACGCATTAACCTCCCTAATCTCCTTCTGCCTCCCTGGGCTAGCACGTGGCACTGGTAGTATCTCAGAAAATACTACCTTGGAGGTCCTTGCCTTCAGCTTATTACCTAGTTCTCTAAAATCATTCTTTAGGACACTCCATCTTCCACTAACTTTGGCATTGGTACCAATATGTACCAAGACCGGCGGTTCATTTCCAGCCCCTCCCAATAATTTGTCTACCCGATCCACAACATGACGAACCCGAGCACCCGGGAGATAGCAAACTGTTCGATTGCTGGGATCTGGGTGACAAATCACCCTGTCTACCTTCCTAATAATAGAGTCCCCTACAACCAAAACCTGTCTGTTGCTCTGCCTATTCTTCCCTCCCTCTCCTCCAGTAGAGCTGTTCTCCCGGCTGTTAGAGGGAACAGCTCTATCTGGCATTGCCATTCCTGAATGGACATACACAACAGTGTAACTCAATCTGACAAATCTGTTGGTGTTTGCCAACTCAGAACTGGCCTTCCTCCTCCTGTTCCCCCTACTTCCCCTTGTAACTGTTACCCAGCTACCTCCCTGGACATCCTCACTAGCCCCAGCTCCACCCTCCATGCTAGGCCCAGCTAAACTGTGCTCATTGAGAACCAACCCCCTTTCCAGTGGAGCAATATCACCAAGTGCTTCAATTCTCCGCTCCAGATCTCCAATTTGAGTTTCCAGAGAGGCAACATGCTCACACCTCTCACTGAGGTATGGACCCTGGATCATCTGTTCCAGTATTGCATACATATGACAGGATGTACACTGAATAAGGTTGCCACTGGACTGACTCATAGTTATTATTATTGTCTACAAAATTTCAGTGGGAAAAATAAAGAATATGAAATGATATATTTATATAAAGTTTTCCTCCTTTGTACTATAAATCTGCCCTCCCTTTTCTTTGAAGTCCCTACCCCTATTTAAACTCCTACACTTCACTAGAATTGCACCTGATACTGAAAATGTTCGCAAGCTCACAGTTTCGGCCCTTCCACGTTTAAACTAACTTCTGCCTTCTCACCGGGGCACAATTAGTGCACTCTGCAATTTATCAGCCTTTATCTGTAAAGGAAAATCCACTTGTAATCATCCACTTGTGTCTGTGTGTGTGTCTGTGTGTGTGTGTGTGTGTAATGGTGTGTGCCTGTGTGTGTGTCATGGTGTGTGTCAGTGTTGTCTGTACCAGTGTTGTGTGTGTCTGTGTCATGGTGTGTTCGTCTGTGTGTGTGTCATGGTGTATGTAGGTGTGTGTGTGTTTCTGTGTATATGTTTGTGTATGTCTGTGTGTATTAGTGTGTTGTCTGTGTCAGTGTGTGTATATATCTGTGTGTGTGTCAGTGTCTATTAGTGTGTTGTCTGCGTCAGTGTGTGAATATATCTGTGTGTGTGTCAGTGTGTTGTCTGCGTCAGTGTTTTGTATGTATGTGTCAGTGTGTGTCTGTATATGTGTCCGTGTCAGTGTGTGTCAGTGTACAGTATATGTGTGTGTGTGTCTGTGTGTCAGTGTGTGTGATTGTCTGTGTGTGTCTGTCTGTGTGTATCAAGATCCCCTCTTTCTTATAGAATCAGACAAAAAGAAACTACAGCAAAATTACATTTTTAGTTAGTTTAAAATTTGCATTTTTTTGTTGTTACTCTCTAAAATAATTTTGTCAGTTGTGTTGTTTTGCAAAAGAACATGCCGTGGCCTTTGTAATGTCATTTGACAATACAAAATATTATCCTCCCAGATGTTCTTTTTATTCAGTCTGAAGCCAGGGAAGCAAATATAATTCTGCCACTGTACAAATCCTTAGTACGCCCTCATTAGGAATATGGAGGACAATTTGGGGCACCACATCATAAAAAGGACATTTTAGAGCTGAAAAAAAGTACAGAGAAGGGCAACAAAACTAATAAGGGGAATGGAGGGGCTAAGTTATACAAATACAGATAAACTGGATTTAACATGTTTTTAGTATAATATTTGAATAATGATGACATCTATACGATGTAAGTTAATTCACTTATTATTATGTCTATTATTAAAATTAGCCCTTCAATTTCCACAGGGGGGGGGCAGCAAATTAATATTAGCCCAGGGCATCACAACTCATAAATCTGCCCCTGGCTCTATATAAGCACACAGCATATATTTTTGACAGAAGTTTTTAGTTAGTGAACTTCTATCCAAAAGCAAGATCTTCACTAACTAAAAACTTCTGTAAAAAAATATACTCTGTGCTTGTATAGAGCCCTATTAAATTGGCCAAACCGCAATTGAATGAGGCCCTGTGTGTTTAATTGCTGTTACAACTCTTATAAATGTTTGACAAAGCCGTTGTGAGTCCTATTTAGTATTTGTCATATTTTTAACAGAAATTTGATCTTTTTTTCAGTTGCGGGTTAGACTTTATTTACGAGCTAGTTCTACGGGTCTAATATAATATTAATTTTGTGTAATTTTAATTATTTAGTGCTTACAATATTCGAGCTGTGCTAAAACCAATGGAGTTCTAATGCCAACATTTGCGTCTTTGGCTGGCCTGTTGTGATGGGCAGGTAACTCGTAATCGGATTACAAGTGGCTAATAAAATAGGGGATTTAAAAGTGATTTTAAATGTGTATACATTTACAAATTGGGTAATAAAATATGGCCCTATGTTAGGATAGTAAAGTGCCAATAAAATATGAATATTTTCAATTGGACGTTATTAAAGAAATGTAATTTGGTAATAGATGAACAGCCTTGAATTTACGACATTTTGCTGTCACTCAAGCAATCCTCCCATAAGAATAATCTTGTTTTTTTTTCCCTTTAGTCCTGCTATGAGCTTTTGCAAATGTAACCAGAGGTGGAACTACCGCCGGTGCAGACAGTGCAAGGCACCCAGGCCCCTTGCCTCTGAGGGGCCCCAGCGGACCTCCTGTGGCCCCTGTTGACCTCCTGCGGATCCCCTGGGGCCCCTGTGGGTCCTTGTTGCCCCACAGGTCTGTTGTGGACCCCATGGCCCTCCCATGGCCCCTGCGGGCCTAACGGGCCTAACACACCCCTGTTAAAATGTCAGGTTTCTGTGCTGTAAAAAAATGAGACAAAGATAAATCATTTCGGAACTTTTTCCACCTTTAATGTGACCTATAAACTGTACAACTCAATTGAAAAACAAACTGAAATCTTTTAAGTAGAGGGAAGAAAAAATATAAAAATAAAATAATATGGTTGCATAAGTATGCACACCCTTAAACTAATACTTTGTTGAAGCACCTTTTGGTTTTATTACAGCATGGCACATTTTGGGTATGAGTCTATCAGCATGGCACATTTTGACTTGGCAAGATTTGCCCACTCTTCTTTGCAAAAACACTCCAAATCTGTCAGATTGCGAGGGCATCTCCTGTGCACAGCCCTTTTCAGATCACCCCACAGATTTTCAATCGGATTCAGGTCTGGGCTCTGGCTGGGCCATTCCAAAACTTTAATCTTCTTCTGGTGAAGCCAATCCTTTGTTGATTTGGATGTATGCTTTGGGTCGTCTTCATGCTGAAAGATGAAGTTCATCTTCATGTTCAGCTTTCTAGCAGAAGCCTGAAGGTTTTGTGCCAATATTGACTGGTATTTGGAACTGTTCATAATTTCCTCTATCTTAACTAAGGCCCCAGTTCCAGCTAAAGAAAAACAGCCGCAAAGCATGATGCTGCCACCACCATGCTTCACTGTGGGTATGGTGTTCTTTTGGTGATGTGCAGTGTTGTTTTTGCTCCATACATATCTTTTGGAATTATGACCAAAAACTTCAACCTTGGTTTCATCACATGCTTTTGGGAGACTTTTCCCACATGCTTTTGGGAGACTTCAGATGTGTTTTTGCAAAATGTAGCCTGGCTTGGTTGTTTTTCTTCGTAAGAAAAGGCTTTCGTCTTGCCACTCTACCCCATAGCCCAGACATATGAAGAATACGGGAGATTATACCACACAGCCAGTACTTGCCAGATATTCCTGCAGCTCCTTTAATGTTGCTGTAGGCCTCTTGGTAGCCTCCCAGACCAGTTTTCTTCTCGTCTTTACATCAATTTTGGAGGGAGCTCCAGTTCTTGGTAATGTCACTGTTGTTAATTAATTCTGAACACAGCTACATCCCCAGTAATAAGAGGGTGTGCAGACTTATGCAACCACATTATTTTTATTTTTTTATTTTTCTTCCCTCCACCTAAAAGATTTGGGTTTGTTTTTCAATTGAGTTCTACAGTTTATCGGTCATATTAAAGGGGGAAAAAGTTCTGAAATAATTTATCTTTGTCTCATTTTTTACAGCACAGAAACCTGATATTTTAACAGGGGTGTGTAGACTTTTTATATCCACTGTATGTGTAATTAAGAAATATGTTATATTAGTATTAGGCCTGTTTTATGATATAAAATCCAGGGTAAGACACAATCCAGTACTCAATGGGTTAATACATGTCACAAAACCATGTTGCCTAGGAACAAATGCTCAAATAAAAATATATCATATTTCAACACAAAATAAACATATCTTTATTAAAGCTATAAATACAATTGTCACATCTTTTTAATATCAAAATATATTAATAAATAAAAAAAATATTTCTTTATACAGACTCTCAGTTATCCAGCACCCATGGGGGTATTGGTAGATGCTGGATAAATGTAGGTTCTGGTTGATTCAGAGTCACTATTAAAAGAGGCCTAACTAACACTACATCCCATATAAAACTATATTGAATTGATATTGGTATTGAAATACAGTAATTAAAAGTGAAATAAAGAAGATAAAGGCAATCTTCACTTCAAGTAGCATAGTAAACTGTAAAAATAAATTTTGAATGCATCATTAGCCTAATTTGTTTCCATTTTGGCACAGGATGCACTTGGGCTCTTACAGGCACAGTCAGACTACAGGTAGAGGCAGCATATACAGGCGCAGGCTGCAAATTGGTTGTTACAGGACCAGGATGCACTTGGGTACATACAGGTACAGTCAGGCTGCAGATCAGCTGTTACAGGCACATGCTGCAATTGGACACATACAGGCACAAGCTGCAGATCAGTTGTTACAAGCACAGGATGCACTTGAGCAATTACGGGTACAGGATGCACTCGGGCACATACAGGCACAGTCAGGCTGTAGATCGGCTGTTACAGGCACAGGTTGCACTTGGGTACATACAGGTAAACTCAGGCTGCAGATCAGCTGTTACAGACACAGGCTGCAATTGGACACATACAGGCAGAAGCTGCAGATCAGTTGTTACAAGCACAGGATGCACTTGAGCAGTTACGGGTACAGTCAGGCTGCATATCGGCTGTTCCAGGCACAGGATGCACTTGGGAACATACAGCCACAGTCTGGCTACAGACCGGCTGTTACAGGCACAGGTTGCACCTGGGCTCTTACAGGTATAGATCGGCGGTTGCACTGTTTTTTATGAGAGTGCATGAGAGTGCCAGTTACTTGAGTTCCACATAACCAGGTTTTACTGTATATATCACAGTTACGGCACTTATTACGGCACTTCCCACTCATTATAATATTCATGACCTTCCCATTTCCTATTGCCTCCTGCTGATTTGTAAAGCTTGGTTTGGCTACTCTCTATACATAAATCTGTTGCGTCTAAGGTTAGGATTTAAGACTTTGGGCTGAGTGCTCTAACCTGGGGGAACAAAAGATTTACATTAGTGTAGAACTTAGGGAGAAAAAAAAGATCCCGCACTCAATTTACGGCAGTGACCTAACTTAGAGCACTTGATTTATACAGAGGCCTAAAAAGTACTTAACCACACACTAGGGGAGGTTGGGAAGCAGGCCGTAATCAAGATCACAAAGCATGACCAACATCGCAAACGTTACGCACACTGACAACTATATATGTGATTAATATAATAGGTGCAGCGCTGGTTAGCAAACTATTTGCTATTAACCCTCTCGTCACCAATGCATTTTGTAAAACAGCTTCATCAGAAGAATTTTGTACTCCCGGATCTTTGACAAGACTCGGACATTACCATTCTTATCGAAGGAATAAGAACAGATAGCCTTGTTTGGATTCCAGTTTAATTTGCTGCATGTAATTGGTCAAAATGTATTCCACATTTTATGCTAATTTTAGCAGAGATTTCTAGGGGTGTCGACAAAAAAACTGCTGCTTAGCGAACATCAGGGTGAGTTTGTTAATGTTTATTTTGGTATTTTTGCATGCAAAAAATACATTTTCATACACTGCCTATTCTCCTCTATCAGATGCATTCATAATTTTGAATACTAAGATATGCCATTAAAGGTATTGGCTCATATTATATAAAACTCAGGATTCGATTGATTTTTGTTTTTAAAGCGACATCAAAATGCTACACTGGCAGAAAAGTATATATATATTTTTCCATTATCAGATTTCCTGTAATATCATTTACAGAATTTGTTATACCATGATAGAAGACCATAACGCGTGTCAAAAAAGTTATAAATTGATTTGCAGGTCAATGAGGGAAATAAGCATTTGACCCCTTCAACTTAGTACTTGGTGGCAAAACCCTTGTTGGGGATCACAGAAGTCATACATTTCTTGTATTTGGCCACCAGGTTTGCACCCATCTCAGGAGGGATTTTGTCCCTCTCCTCTTTGTAGACCCTCTCCAAATCCTTAAGGTTTCGAGGCTGATGTTTGGCAACTCAAACCTTCAGTTCCCTCCACAGATTTTCTATGGGATTAAGGTCTGGAGACTGGCTTCGCCACTCCAGGACCTGAATGTGCTTCTTCTTGAGCCACTCCTTTGTTGCCTTGGCTGTGTGTTTTGGGTCATTGTCATGCTGGAATACCCATCCACGACCCATTTTCAATGACCTGGCTGAGTGAAGAAGGAGGTTCTCATCCAAGATTTGACGATACATGGCTCTGTCCATCATCCCTTTGATGCGGTGCAGTTGTCCTGTCCCCTTAGCAGAAAGACACCCCCAAAGCATAATGTTTCCACCTCCATGTTTGACGGTGGGCATGGTGTTCTTGGGGTTATAGGCAGCATTCCTCCTCCTCCAAACACGGCGAGTTGAGTTGATGCCAAAGAGCTCGATTTTGGTCTCATCTGACCACAACTCTTTCACCCAGTTCTCCTCTGAATCATTCAGATGTTCATTGGCGATCTTCAGATGGGCCTGTACATGTGCTTTCTTGAGCAGGGGGACCGTGCGGGCGCTGCAGGATTTCAGTCCTTCATGGTGTAGTGTGTTACCAATTGTTTTCTTGGTGACTATGGTCCCAGCTGCCTTGAGATCATTAACAAGATCCTTCCGTGTAGTTCTCACCGTTCTCATGATCATTGAAACTCCACGAGGTGAGATCTTGCATGGAGCATCAGGCTGAGGAAGACTGCCAGTTATTTTGGGTTTTTCCATTTGCGAATAATCGCACCAACTGTTGTCAACTTCTCACCAAGCTGCTTGGTGATGGGCTTGTAGCCCATTCCAGCCTTGTGTAGGTCTACAATCTTGTCCTTGACATCCTTGGACAGCTCTTTGGTCTTGGCCATGGTGGAGAGTTTGGAATCTGATTGATTGCTTTTGTGGACAGGTGTCTTTTATACAGGTAGTTAGCTGAGATTAGGAGCACTCACTTTAAGAGAGTGCTCCTAATCTCATCTCGTTATTTTTATAAAAGACACCTGGGAGCCATAAATCTTGCTGATTGATATTGGATCAAATACTTATTTCCCTCACTGACCTGTAAATCAAAAAACACCTACTATTAAAATTATAGTCTGATCATTTCTTTGTCAGTGGACAGACGTTCAAAATCCTCAGGGGATCAAATACTTTTCCCCCCACTGTACCTTGCTTGGTGCACTTATGGCTAGAGGTTCTATAATTGTGGAAGTCCCGGTTTTTTTCTAACATGATCAATCTCAACCACATTATACGGAAATTTAATAAAACAGGGAAGTCTATATTCCCCACCGATGCCAAGACATCCATTTATTGGCCGGTTTTGGAAACACTGGGAAAGAATATTTCAGATTTCTGACCATATTGAAGATTTGTAACTCATTTTAAGATATTGGACGTTACCAGCGCATTACATTAGGATTTTACTGTACTGGTAGGTTACATATAATATAGTTAGATTGTGGTGAGGAATAGTTATTTTTTATTTAATTGACTACTTTACTATTCTACTATTATCACTAGTATCACTTGTAGCAGTTTGTACACAAATAAGAGACAGTAGGTTTTCAACCAATTTACAATAAAAGTTACATTTTAAACATTTGCAACCCTTAGCCATGTATGCACCAAACAAGATTTTATTTAGAAAATATGTAATAGGTTATGGTAGGACCGGCACAATATGGCGTGTCTATTGGTAGGTAAGGGGAGCAATAGATAGATTTTTGTGAGTTTACATGTTAGCCTCACTACCTCTTCCACGCCTCAGAGTGCGTCACTGTATGAGGTGGATAGGCAACCATATACTGTGAATCTCCTTATTGCATCTTCCAGTTCACATATCACAAACAACAGCTTTGTGCTGCCCAGAAGGACATGCATTACTGGCTCCTTCACTAGAGGTTGCACCACAACACCAAGTGGACAGGATGATGTATGCATTAGAAGATACAATATGGAGATTCACAGCTCATCCAGTGACTGATGAATGGAGGGAGGCAGGGAGGTTAAAGTGCCATGCACAGAAGCAAATAAAAAAAAAAAAAATTAATACCGTTATATTATTGAGTAATAGGCCTTTCATTACACCAAGTATCATTATTTAATTCACAATTCTTAGCTTGCCTCACAGAGTTACATTCCTGAATTCGTTTTCAAATTCCTAAAGGCAATTCTGACAAATGCCATTATTCTTCAAGTATTAGACTTGTCAAGCCCACCAGACAAAAAAAAATTCTCAAGGGCAGACATTATCCACAGTCAGTTTTATCCCAGACAAAGCATCTATTGGAGTTAATGTAACAGCCCCCTAAAGCATTTCCTTCAATGAGTCTAATTGTATCATTATTCAAAATATTTGCACAACATGTGTGCTAAAATCCAAACCTCTAACTATAATTACTATTGGACAAACAAAAACATACACAACAGTCTGCTAAAACAGAAGCTTAAATTAACTTTTGGATGAGGCTCTACACAATCATATTGTTTGTTTGCGCCGCTCATTTGTGTCCGACTCTCCATGACCTCATGGAGTGCACCACAGCATGCTGATCCACTTGGTATTTATGGCAGAGATACTGGAGTAGGTTGCCAGTTCCTTCTCCAGTGAGCCACAGCATACAGCTCCTGGTATTCCTAGTTGGTTCTCCAT
This sequence comes from Discoglossus pictus, assembly GCA_027410445.1. NCBI lineage: Eukaryota > Metazoa > Chordata > Amphibia > Anura > Alytidae > Discoglossus > Discoglossus pictus. The sequence continues at coordinate 379,892,792 of CM050167.1, forward strand.
CCAGGTACTGACCAGGCCCAACCCTGCTTGGCTTCAGGGTGGTGTGACCTCTTGGCTCCCTGTCTGGAATCAAAACCAGATTGCACTGGTAAAAGCACTGAATCCTAACCACTTGGACCACCATGGAACCCTACACCATCATATAGAACAGTAAAAATCAAATGGAGAATCTGCAATAACTTTTTCATGAGATTCAATCAAGCAAGAACAGGGCCGATTTCTTCAATCAACATGAATGTGTCCGCTTATCAGGTGAAGACTGAGGACTAGTGCATTGATGATCATCGCTGGAGGGTCATCAAGAAGGGTAATAATTACCTCTTTTGCTCACTTACAGTTTCAATTACATTTTTATTTTATATTTATTATTTTAACAATAATTATTTTTAATTTAAGGACATTTTGTTGTAATTTTTTTTTATTTTCTGTATTTCTTTTAGTGTAGGTAGTTTGGGCAGGTTAGTGGTTCCAAATATGTGGGCCCTTATGGAACTCCGTGAGGGAAAGAGCCTATGGAAGTCTAATCTATGACATGGATAAGAATGCCAATGAGGTCCATAAGTACCCCTATGGTTATAGGTTAGAATACTATGGGGTGCATTGGGATATATTATATGGGGTTAATGAGAGGTCAATGAGTCCCCAATGCAAAGCACTGAAGGATGGAGGGAAGAGGGACCTGATCCCCCCCAGGGGATACCCGGGCTTATAGGGAGTAGCAGGGCGTTGGCATAAACATGTCACATTAGTTTTTAATTATAATCCCTACCATGATAAATAGATAGATAATAGATAGATAGACATATGGGAGGATGTTAGAGCTAGTGTAGTGTGTTCATGTTAAGTAGTAGGTAACTTTGCTATGTAGACTATTGAACATCAGACTCAGAGTTTGCTAAGGTTATGCCTAAATCAGGTTGGTAGGTCCACCATCTTGCTTCCAAATCCTCCCATCAGCCTTGCGGTGGTCTACGGGAGTCATACAATCAAGGCCATACTTTAGTGGGTTCAAACAGGCTCAGATACACACAGACAACACAACCCATGTGACAACACAGTGAACTTTAGTGAATCTAATCCTATATTTTAAGTCCATTAAAAAGTAAATGACTTACATATATGCATAGAGCTGTAGCATAATTATATCTTGTTTGTGTTCCCATATATTATATACCACACTCGTTACTGTTAGTAGCATCCAACATATTCTCCTCTCACATGTGATATGACCTTGATAGCTGCGCACTAGCTAAAAGCTACAAATGTCCCAGTCAATTAATTACATAGCACTGTGTACAATATAATGAGAACAGACAGACAGCGTGTCTTACAGCTGGTAGGAAACAAATAGCCACCAGGGACTTTCCTGAAAGTTTTGTAAAGAATATGAATTTAATTCCCAATGCAAAAAAACGGCACTACTTGTCAATGGCAAATGCCAAAGACACATTAAAATGGTTGTCAATCTCCTAATTGTTACAATTATAATATTACTTTGGTGTATTGGGATACAGATGCTATTTCGAATATTGTCCTGTCCTTGACAAAGGCACTGCATTCATCATGAGGTTTCATCTGGGTTTTCTGGTACATAGGTCAACTGGTTATTGTACATTATGATGGTAACATGTATAAAGTTAAAAGACCACGTAATCATTTTTTTATATTTGGTCTTTGGATGATTTAAAATAATAAAGAAGACTGGACCTTGTGTGTTAAGAATACGCCACGCAGAGCTGGCAACAAAACTGTAAATGGCCGCTAGATGGCGCTGTCACTGTTTGAACATAATCGAGAAAGGGCGAACACAGCGCCCAGTAAAATATTCCTCACACGGCCACTCACATCCAGAGCCCCCGAGCCAGGAGCCCCCCAGCCCCCCATCCCAAGCAGCCCCACATCCAGAGTGAGGAGGCCCCACCACTTGCCCATAACACCCCATCCGGATCTAATAGACCCCCACTCTGAGTATTCTTCATCAGGACCCCACTCTCTGCCCCCACCCTGAGCAGCCCCCCATCCAGAGCCAGAAGCCCCCAGGAGTCCCTCACCCCGAGCAGCCCCCATCCAGAGCCAGGAGCCCCCAGCAGATCGTAACCCTGAGTAGTCCCCCATCCAGAGCCAGGAGGGACCTTGTGTCTGGAGCCCCAGCAGCCCCCATCAAGAGCCAGAAGGGATCTTATGCCTGGAGCCCCCAGAGGCCCCCATCCATAGGCAGGAGCCCCCAGCAGTTCCCCATCTAGAGCCAGGAGGGACCTTGTGTGTTATGAATCCGTTGATGTTCCACCGGGCAGCACCTGTAAAACAGCGACATTGCCATCTAGCGTCCACTTGCAGTTTTGCTGCTGGCGCTGATTGGCGTATTCTTAACACACAAGGTCCAGAACACTTCTCCAGATAGCAAAAGATAGACACAGCCTTGATTTTATTTTTTTATTTCATATGCAACTAGTCTTTAAGGCACAGTTCCATTTTTTGTTATAATATCCAGTCTGCTACTTTCCCAGGACTGTGTGGCCTTGTAACCGAGTGACCTTTCCATGAGTCCTGTTGACTTGAGTACAACTTTAGAAAGTCAGGTGAATAATAATTTTTCTAGAGAAAAATTTCTTTAGCAGACTTTAGATGTACTCAGTCATGGCAGCTGCCATGATAATCATACTTCCTTTCCAAGACACAAGGCTGTAGTTGCAGTGCAGTTTTAACTGCTACATTCCCTTTGGGAAGATAACATCTTAGAAATGTAGGCCTGATGGTAGATAAGAACCATTTAATGTGTACCTAAAAGTATAGCTTAATTATGCCTCAGGATGGGTGACCTTATGCTTATCCCAGGCTTGCTTAAATTCCTTAAAGGCATATTTAAGTTTCCTGGATTATGAGTGCATCTGATAGAGGAGAATCAGTAGTGTATGAAAAAAAAAGGGCATGAAAAAATACCAAAATAAACATTATACTTACCTCAAGTTTGCAAGCAGTTGATTTTCAGAGTTAACCCCCCCCCCCCCCCCCCGGAAATCCCTACTGAAATTAGCATAAAATTAATAATTTGTTTTGGCCAATCACAGGCAGCTAATACATTGTATCAATCTATGATAGCAGTTCGTTCAGGAAGGAATTCCGGAATGTGTAGTCCACTGCACAAGGAATCAGGACGAGCCAGATACTGCTCTGAAGATCTCTGCATTGTCCTGCTGCTGGCTTGAAGTTTAGTAAAGGGTTCAAATCTGTACCCAAATGCAGAGTTTTTATTGGGAGGCTCACTGTGCCAATGTAAGCAGCTCTTGGGGTTTGGAAAACAAGCTTTGTTTTAAAATATAATAAATCTACACGTGTACAGAATGACTCCATGTAACACGTGTGTGTCCGATAAAAGCAGCGTGTGTTAGATTAGATAAAGGTAAAAACAGGGAAACTTAGATATACCTTTAAAGTGTTTGACCCTTTCACTTCCACTGGAAGGTCGATTCACTTGCCTACTACCATTTCTGTAAGGTAGTACTTTCTTACGTTACGGCAAATTGTCTTCCTTACAACTTCAAGTCATGACCTCATGTTCATGCATTCATCATTTAAATCCTTTTATATATCTGAAGGCTTGCACAGATATATGTGCCCTTGTTAATAACAAACATGCATAATACAATAAAACACACTATCAAGAGTGCCAATGATACTCTAGTGGAAGGAAATATAATAATTTAAGTGAATACAGTAGTGACAAATCATATAAAAATCACAAGTACACCTGAAATTTAAAGTAATGTTTTCATCCAATGTGTCTTAAGGTACTGGATTCCTGATGTCTCAGCAGCACATTAACTAAAATGGGGCCTCATTCAAATGTGATTTGGCCTATTGAATAGGGCTCTATATAAGCACATAGCATATAAGTTTTTGGTTAGTGAACCTCTAGCCAAAAGCAAGGTCTTCACTAACTAAAAACTTCTGTAAAAAAATATGCTATGTGCTTATATGAGCCCTATTTAATTGGCCAAATCGCATTTGAATGAGGCCCATGGTAAACAAAATACATTGCACTCATGAGCTCCCGTGTAAAATATTGCACACTTGAAGATGCATTGTGTGTATTAGAGCTAAATGTTCCCTCCCAGATGTTCTCTGGGTTGCTGATGTCTTCTGGGGTGGATGTTCCTAGGATGAACTTGAAACAGGAACCAACGATCGACAAACACCATTCATGGGACTCTTTATGATAGGACTCTACTAAGAGGAAGCTACCGCTCAAAATGTTTTTTTATCACTTAATTCAGTTAAAGTAAAGTCAAATAGTACGTTTCGCCTAGTTTATTTACAAATAGATAAGTGGGAGCATACCTGGCTGGTAGAAATAAGAATGTCAACTGAGGCGCCAACGCAACTAAGCCTGATTTAACCAACTGGGGATGTTCTTCCTACATATCACTCCTCGATGTGAGTTAATCACCTTATGTAAAGTTAGTAGCGGAGAGCAAGCGTCCTATTAAATCATTTATGCCTAAAATACCTCTTTCAATTGACACTTCCACTCAATATTTTTTTTAAAATAACAACCAATTTTTTTTAAATCTAGAACTTTTGCTGCCTCTATCTGATAAATGAAGTTTAATTTTATTTCTTTTTTATCTTCTAAAATAGTTTGCCAATTACCATGTCAACTTTGTCAAAAGGTGCAATGGTAAGTATACAGATGCTACTCGTATACAAGTAAAGTTTAAAATGTATATATCAGTTGAGGAGCTTGTCTAATATTACTGCTTCAAGGTGACTAATGACCATTGTAATGACCTAACAACATGAGCTAGATGTTATCCATTGATCTTTAATATAATTCAATAATTTAAAGAAACAGTAATCAGTACTTCAAAGTTTGGACTCAGCTGCTATTGATATCCACCCTCTATAAAGTCAATAAGGGGAGATAGATTTGTCTAGCAGAAAGCTGCTACATTATCAGACACAAAGTGTACAAACACAATAACCTCCTTTGGCTGGTGATTTACTTTTTTAAGGAGGTTTCCCGTATCTGCAAGCTTTTGCTGTTGGGTCAGGCTATGAATCACACTTCTTTAAACCATTTAGACCTGCTTCTAAAAAAAAACCACCCACTCTACGTTTCATGGCCTTATCAGGACGGAGACAAAATCTAAGCTGGAGACTAATACAATAATATTTGAAAATGTATTATTGAATATTGCTATTATATATGTCATTAAATAGGATATTTATTAATGATCAATATATTATTAAAACAACTATCTTCTCTATCTTATCTTGTTTGGGTATTACACTGGTTAATGGCATACCCAAGTTTCCTGGACTAATACATTTTTGCATCCTTTAGACAAAAAGCATACTTGTTATATGCAGAACATTTCATAAAACATTTTATTTTTAGTAATATCTAAAAGTCTCTCTAAAGATTATGTTGACACCCCAATTAGCGATAGGGGACCCATTTTTACCCATTATTCACCTACTGTGTCTTCCTCAGCCAATCGGAGAGCACTGATGTCAGTCCACAAGACATTGCTGGGATGTGACCCGTCCACCTGCTTCCTGTCACTGCCGTGTGCTGTCTGTGGTGCGTTGGCCCACCCAACAGTATAAATCCCTCCCCTGTTACCTGTATAGGCCCTGCCCAGTGACACAGACTCCACCCACCGAGAGAGATAGAGATAGAGAGAGGGGGGATAGTGAGAGAGAAAGGGATAGAGAGAGAGGAAGATATTAAGTTAGATAGATATATTCTATGCCTCTTCTTCTATCCCTCTCTCTACCTCTCTATCCATCCCTCCTTCTACCCCTCTCCTCCCTCTCTCAATACCCCCCATCCCCCTACCTCTCTACCCCTCCCTCTATCTAGCCCTCTGAGCCTAGGTCAGGTATTTTAGGACTGAGCAGGGGCGGCCCGTCCATTGGGGCGTCAGGGCAAACGCCCCCCCAAATATTTTCTTCACCCTGCAATAAAAAAAACACAACAATGTATTAGTATAACCCAAAAACAAATAAATATAAGGTGTACATCATCATTTCAAGTCTAAATAGTATTAAAATGAATTAAAGTTAGAAAAGGGACACTGTCACTTTAAAATAACTCTTGCGCTACATTAACTAATGCTGTGTATCTATCTATCGCCCCCTGCCTGCACCCTGTGTGATCAAATTACAATAGTTACACTGTGTACACTAACCTTTAGACTCTTCTCTTCTCTTCAATGAGTCCTGGCCTGGCCCACTGACCGTTAATGCATGCCGCCCACCATCACAGTGACGATATGCATGGGCGGTCATAAATGTATCAATTAATAAATGACAGTCTTCCATCATTGACCAATCAATGATGGAAGGCTGTCCAGTTACTAAGTGATAAATCTAAACCCACCCAGACCGTTAGCCCTGAGCGCCCGCCAGCAAATAGAGCCTCGAGTTTGATTTTGATTGACTGATACAGTCAATAAAACCACCAGTTCCCTGTCCCTTCCCCCTTTCTGTTTCCTGACCCTGCTCGCGCTGAGACTGAGAGACCTCCCTGGCTGAATCTACTCATCTGCTCTGCCTGCCTAACACAGTAAGTCTACACCTGCCTCTGCCTGGCACCTGCCCCTGCCCCTGGCCAAACCAAAACCCCTAGTAGCCCCTAATAAAAGTTAGGGGTGACCAGTTACCCCCAGTCCCCCACTATGCCTGCCTGGCCTGCCAGTGACACCTACCCAGCCACCCACCAACTACCACCGACGACCCTAGGCCTACAATGCCTGGTGCCAGTGCCACCCCCAGCCATCACCCCCATGTGGCCTGTGCCACCCCCGATCAGGCCTGCCCTATGCTAGCCTAGCTATGCCATGATCATGCCACCACCGGATTACACCGATCACGGGATCGGGGTAGTCGGGTGGTGAGCGGGGTGGCACAGGCCCACATGGGGGTGATCTGATCACCCCCTTGATGAGGCCTGTGCCACCCCTGATGATGACCTCCATGTATGCCACCCTGCCCGAGGCCCGATCACCACCGGGCCCCCGGCACCACCCCGATGCGGCCTATGCTACCCCGGGTATTCGGGCAGTGAGCGGGGTTGACCAGGCCACATGGGGGTGGATGTTCACCCCCATGAGGCCTGTGCCACCCCTGGTCGTGGCCTATGGGCGACCGATGGGCGCCTGACCGTGACCGACCCCACCCTGGATGAACCATTAACCAACTACCTAACCCCCCCCCCCCCCCCCCCCTATTTTTATTCCATTTTTAGAAGTAACAGGCATGTATATGTGCATGTCACTTCTAAAGGTAAAATAAAAATAAGGGAAGGGAAAAAAAAAATACAGTAACAACATTATTACAATTAATTTACACACAGTAAGCAAACACATTGTTAGTAACACAACACATCGTATACAAAAATAAACAGCTTTAAACAAACATTAATAAAAAATAAAATAAACAGCACATACACACATTGTTAGTACAGTTAGTAACACAACACATTGTATACAAAAATAAACAGCTTTAAACAAACATTAATAAAAAATAAAATAAACAACAGCACATACTTACCTGTAAAATTGACCCCTCCAGCGTTGGCCTTCTGTCCTCTCTGGATATAGTCATGATGAAAAATAAATAATCCATGTTGATTGAAGCCAATGATCAAAAATTAAATAATCCATGTTGATTGAAGCCAATGATCAAAAATAAAATAATCCATGTTGATTGAAGCCAATGATCAAAAATAATCCAATCTTGATTGAAGCCATTGTCCATCCATCCATTCTAGCCCATTGAAAGAGGCCTCCAAAAAAAAAACCGACGCTCTAAAAAAAAAAAAACAACACACTAAAAAGAGCTCCTCCTACAAGGAGCCCCTCCCGCGATTAATTGTTTTTTTCCCACGGTCTGCTATATATACTAATTTTTGAAGGACTCTGATTGGCTGAAATTTTTGATTGACATCGATTTCAACCAATGAGAGTCTTTAAAAAATTAGCAAATCAGCAAGCAGGTATGGAAGCCTGTAAGGGTAAAAAAGGTTAGTGTGAACTTGTTTGACCCTGTATGTATTATACATATTACAGGGCTATTTTATGTGATATACATGTTACAGGATAATATCCTGTAACATGTATAGCCAAAAAATAGCACTGTAATATGTATAATACATACAGTGTAATAGAAATGCATGAACAATATAATATATCATGAAATAAAGAACATCAATTAATCAAATAATAAATATTAATTAATATATATTGTTGTATGTATATGTTTATGTATATTTATGTGTAATTTTTTATATATATATATATATATATATATATATATATATATATATAAATTAATATCAAAATATCACAATAAATAAATATATATATATATATATATATATATATATATATATAACAATTTGATATATATATATATATATATATTTATTTATTGTGATATATTGATATCAATTTATATATATATATTTATATATATATATATATATATATATATATAAATATATATATATATATATATATATATATATTTATATATATATATATATTTTTTTTTTTTTTTGGGCCTATATGTTATTTAAGGTTTTTAAGGTACGGTTGGGGCCTATATGGTCCCAATTTGTTATTTAGGGTTTTTAAGGTACGGTTGGGGCCTATATGGTCCCAATTTGTTATTTAGGGTTTTTAAGGTACGGTTGGGGCCTATATGGTCCCAATTTGTTATTTAGGGTTTTTAAGGTGCGGTTGGGGCCTATATGGTCCCAATTTGTTATTTAGGGTTTTTAAGGTACGGTTGGGGCCTATATGGTCCCAATTTGTTATTTAAGGTTTTTAAGGTACGGTTGGGGCCTATATGGTCCCAATTTGTTATTTAGGGTTTTTAAGGTACGGTTGGGGCCTATATGGTCCCAATTTGTTATTTAGGGTTTTTAAGGTACGGTTGGGGCCTATATGGTCCCAATTTGTTATTTAAGGTTTTTAAGGTACGGTTGGGGCCTATATGGTCCCAATTTGTTATTTAGGGTTTTTAAGGTACGGTTGGGGCCTATATGGTCCCAATTTGTTATTTAAGGTTTTTAAGGTACGGTTGGGGCCTATATGGTCCCAATTTGTTATTTAGGGTTTTTAAGGTACGGTTGGGGCCTATATGGTCCCAATTTGTTATTTAGGGTTTTTAAGGTACGGTTGGGGCCTATATGGTCCCAATTTGTTATTTAGGGTTTTTAAGGTGCGGTTGGGGCCTATATGGTCCCAATTTGTTATTTAGGGTTTTTAAGGTGCGGTTGGGGCCTATATGGTCCCAATTTGTTATTTAGGGTTTTTAAGGTACGGTTGGGGCCTATATGGTCCCAATTTGTTATTTAAGGTTTTTAAGGTACGGTTGGGGCCTATATGGTCCCAATTTGTTATTTAGGGTTTTTAAGGTACGGTTGGGGCCTATATGGTCCCAATTTGTTATTTAGGGTTTTTAAGGTACGGTTGGGGCCTATATGGTCCCAATTTGTTATTTAGGGTTTTTAAGGTACGGTTGGGGCCTATATGGTCCCAATTTGTTATTTAGGGTTTTTAAGGTGCGGTTGGGGCCTATATGGTCACACTTGCTCTTTTAAGGTTTTAAACGTTACAGTTTGGGTCTTAAACGTTCTAATGTTTTTTTTTTTGTTTTCTATAACTTCCCAGGTGCAAACTATCTGTGGAATCAGATTTCTTTGGACTCGTTGGTTGACTTACTGGACGTGAATACCCCGAGAAGGAGCGTCAACTGTTGGTGAGTATATGGTCACACTTGGACTTTTAAGGTTTTAAAAGTTACGGTTTGGGTCTTGAGATTTCTAATGTTTTTTTTGTTGTTTTCTATCACCCCCCAGGTGCAAACTATCTGTGAAAGCAGATTTGTTTGGACTCGTTGGTTGACTTACTGGACGTGAATACCCCGAGAAGGAGCGTCAACTGTTGGTGAGTATCATTGCCTTTAATTTTCCGTCCATGTGTATAGGTGCAAATTTGATGGTGATGTAGTCTTGTCACATGAGGGTTTGCAATCTGTAATGTATACCAATGAAATCAACACACTGTTATTTTTAAGTAATTTTGTGACATAATATAAATTAATATACCGTGATCTCTTTCTTTTATTGGTATCAATATCAGAAATGAATACTATTGACTCTCTACTTGTGAAGCCTTTCGCCACCCTAACCTATGAGGAGAAGGTGGAAGTAAAACGGTTAGGAGCTGACCAACCAGAGATAAATCTGCAGCAAATCGCAAGAGATAGAGGGAAGCAATATGTCCGTAATTTCAATACTGAATGGTACAAGAAGAACGACTGGCTTTCTGGAAGCGTTTCTAGGAAGTCCTTATATTGTTTCCCATGCATCCTATTTGGTGGTGACGCTGCTTGGACCAAAACTGGAGTGACTGACGTCAAACATCTAGCTGACAAATTGGCAAAACACAAAAGTTCTAAAGCTCACTTGGATAACAGGATCAAGTTTGAGATGCTTGGACAGGCGAACATTGCTGTTCAACTGGACCAAGGATACCAAGTCAGCATTCAAAAACACAACGAAGAAGTGGCTAAGAACCGGTACATCCTTTTGAAGATAATTGATTGTGTTCGCTTTTGTGGCGCCTTTGAACTGGCATTAAGAGGACACGACGAGAGTGAAACATCGCTAAATCCAGGAGTGTTTAGAGGCCTGGTGGATTTGGTTGGCAGTATCGATAGTGCAATGGAACAGCATTTGAAGACTGCAACTGTGTTTAGGGGGACTTCCAAAACCGTGCAGAATGAGCTACTGGACTGCATGCATGAAGTTATAAAGGAAGTGATTCACCAAGAGCTTAAGGAAGCCCAGTTTGTGGCAATCCAAGCGGATGAAACAACCGATATTTCCGCTAGGACACAGTGCGTTGTAGTCTATCGCTACATTGACAAGAAGCATCAAGTGGTGGAAAGATTTGATGGCTTCACGGAAATGAAATCAACGGATGCAGACTCCATTGCTGCTGTTGTGCTGGAAACACTGAATACTGTTCTCCCAGAGCCAGAAGACAAGAAGAAACTCATAGCTCAAAGCTATGATGGTGCCAGTGTGATGCGTGGAGATCAAGGAGGAGTTCAAAGAAAAATAAAAGACGTGTACCCGAACGCACACTACGTCCATTGCTATGCTCACCAACTGAACCTAATAATGGAGAAAGCAGTTTCAAGGATTGGAAGAGTTAGAGTTTTTTTTTCAAACATAGGCGGCATACCATCTTTTTTTTCACGCTCTCCAAAAAGGACTGGAGTTCTGGATGAGGTAGTTGGTAGAAGACTTCCAAGAGGTGCACCGACACGATGGAACTTCAACGTTAGGACCGTGAACGTGATCTACGAGAACAGAGATGCGCTACTTGAGTGTTTCCAGACAATTGAAGCATGTCTAAACTTTGATCCAACTTCTATACGGGAAGCCGCAGGTTTCATTGGAATGCTGGAAGACAGGGAGTTCCTTTACTTCCTTAAATTATTTCATTTAATAATGCCACATGTAGACATCCTCTATAGTCAGCTTCAGAAGCGAGACACGGATACTGTTTATATCAAAAAAGTCACAGAAGACTTTGTCGCCAGCATCCAGAAAATCCGTAATTCTGTGGAAGAGATAGAAGCAAGTTTGCCAAGCGATCTAACAGTCAACAGACGGAGTGCGGAGATCTCAACCTTGAGACAACTTTCAAGAGAGGTATGTGACATAGTGGTGGTTCATGCAAAAGAACGTTTTTCATTTTCAAATCACCTAGTCAGTGCCAAACTTGTTCAAAGTGACTTGTATAAAACCCATGGCACTTGCTTTCCAACCCAAGCTCTGGAAGACACCGTGCAAGCATATCCAATACTGAAGAAGGAACAATTACGCACTGAGCTGTCACTTCTGTATGGGAAGACAGAGTTTCATACTTGTACAAGTGCTGTTGCTCTGCACAAACTTTTCCATCAATTTAATCTGCAGAATGATTTCACAGAGACAGTAAAATTATTAAGAATCCTGATTACAACACCAATGACTACTGCAGAATCAGAAAGATGCTTCTCAACATTGAAGAGGATAAAAACCTTTTTAAGAAGCACCATGTCCCTGGAGCGGTTGAATGCATTGGCGATGCTCTCAATGGAAAAGCAACTGATTTCCGAGATCCCACACTTCAATGAAAAAACCATTGAGAAGTTTTGTTCTTTGAAAGATCGCCGTGCAAAATTAAAATACAAGTGATTGAAGCAAAGAAGAATGCATACCCCCAAGGTGTGCAAAGATAAACTGCGTTAAGCAGCACCACCTCACACTACCAAACATAACTAGTGGTAAGTAAAGTATGAACGGTGTGTGGGTGTGCATATGGAAGGAGCTATGAAAGGTGTGTGCATGGTCAGTAACAATTGTTGAAGCCTTGGCGTGGTTTGAAGGAATTGGAGGCACTTCCAAGGGTAGCTGTCACTTGTGTACAGGAAGCAAGAATTCCATGTCTGTACAAGTGCTGTTGCTCTGCAGCAACTTTAGCATCAATTTAATCTACATAATCTAACAGAGTGAGTGAAGCTATAAGGAATCCTGCTTACAACAACGAAGACTACTAAAGAACCAGAAAGATGCTTCTCCACATTGAAGAGGATCAAAAAAGTAATTAAAAAGCACCATGGCCCTGTAGCGGTTAAATGCATTGGTTTGAAGGAATTGGAGGCACCTTCAAGGGTACGTAAAGTTCTCAGAAATGGCACCACCTCACTACCAAAAATAACTAGTGGTAAGTAAAGTATGAATGGTGTGTGGGTGTGCATATTGAAGGAGCTATGAAAGGTGTGTGAATGGTCAGTAACAATTGTTGAAGCCTTGGCGTGGCGTTACTGCTCATATGGTTATCCATATGCTAATTCAACGTGTTTGTTTGACATTGATTATTGTGTGGTCTAAACAGAAGTGAAATGTTGTTGTTTTCTTGAATCCCAAGATCCACTGGTTTGGGCCTATGCAGTGCTGATTGGTCTTCTAAGGTATGTTTGAGGCCTATATGGTCCCACTTGGTCTTCTAAGGTATGTTTGGGGCCTATGGTCACACTTGGTCTTCTAAGGTATGTTTGAGGCCTATATGGTCAAACTTGGTCTTCTAAGGTATGTTTGGGGCCTATATAGTTCCACTTGGTCTTCTAAGGTATGTTTGGGGCCTATGGTCACACTTGGTCTTCTAAGGTATGTTTGGGGCTTATATAGTCACACTTGGTCTTCTAAGGTATGTTTGGGGCCTATATAGTCACACTTGGTCTTCTAAGGTATGTTTGGGGCCTATAGTCACACTTGGTCTTCTAAGGTATGTTTGGGGCCTATATAGTCACACTTGGTCTTCTAAGGTATGTTTGGGGCCTATATGGTTCCACTTGGTCGTTTAATGTTTTTTAAGTATGGTTTTGTTCTTGAATGGTATGATTGATTTGCTTGTTTTCTTCCAACCCCAGGTGCAAACCCTATGTGGCTGCAGATTTGTTTCTACTCATTGGTCAACTTAATGAACGTGAATACCCTGAGAAGAAGAGCCGACTAATGGTAGGTGTCACTCCTTTAATTTTTCTGTTAATACGTATAGGTGCAATTATGATATTGCTGTAGTCTTGTCACATGAGTTTTTTCAATCTATATTGTATACCAATGAATTTAACACATTGTTACTTTACTTCTTGACATTTCTGCATTGCAGATCATGTATTTCAATGGGCTTTACAAGCATAAGGTCATTGGGCGGGGCTTATAAAGGTCATTATGACGTCAGGGGAGGAGTTATAAAAATGGGTGTGGTTTGAAAAAGGGGGAGTGGCTATGTTTCGCCCTGTCGCCCCTCCAACTTGAAAAGTCACCAGCCGCCACTGGGACTGAGCCAATAATGATACAAGCAGATATTATGATATCAGCAAATATACTAAGAGAGTAAAATTGCATAAATAAATCATTTGTTAAATGAGCAAATAAAATAATTAAACAGAGACTAAATAACACATGGGAGTAACACCTTGCACCTACAGAAGGACAGGGTGATAATTCACCACCAACAAACCACAACCAGGAAGTTGCACCCAAAGTTGGTTCTGCATGACTCAGTATTGTTTTGTTTCTCCCTCTATTTTAAACATTATTATCTTTAAAAAATACATTTACATAAATCTGTTTTCTTTAAATATTTATTCAGTTTATAGGCTGCCTTTACATAAAGAATATTAAGTTGCAAAAACATATTTGAGTGGTTAATTAAGCATATATTTCTAATTCTGCTCCTTCACATACACACACATATATACACACACATATATTAAATGATTGTGAACTACCTACTCATCATGATAGCCAGTAAGCTTGAAACAGATGTACATGGATATGATTCTCAGCTTATCCAGCCTTGGCTTTTGCATTAAAGCTGTATAATACAGCAGGCATAAGCTTAAAGGAAGCCATGTTTGAAAATGGTTATGGATTGAAGAGCAAGGCATTTGTGGGCACATTTACATGTCCCAGCTCAGCTTCCCAGAATGCAGTGCAATAACTGTTTTCTCGGAATTCAGAGCTTGAAGCAGGGTTTTTAACTTGCTTAAGACATTCAGGTGCGAACACAGGTGTACTATTTATTTACTATATATATATATATATATATATACACACACACATTATATATACTGTATCTCACACATACAATAAGAGATCTCCCCCAAAGGTAAGTATAACCTCTCCTTATAAATACATATGGACATAGAGAGAGACTAAGACACAGGACGCCTTCTGGATTGCTACCTTGTTGTGGTGAAGGGGCTTGGTACCTGTTGTGAGCTATATCATGAAGGGTCACCGAAGATAGGCATGTCATTTTAGAGAGGTCAGACAAAATGCAGTCCACTGGATTATAAACAAACAACTCACTCTAGTATCTTTGCCATAAAAACCACATGGATAAGCACAACCAAGAAACACAGACAGATGTACCTGGTGTGCTGCATCCATGTGGTCACTGAGAGTCAGACACGACTGAAGGACTGAACAACAAGACACAGAGAGGTATATTGCCTCACAAGAGCTTGGCAGCTGCTTCTGTCTGGTATAGGCTGGGATGGTGACAGACAGGTCACAAGCGTAGTCAGAATCAATAAGACCACCAGAGTATTGTAAAACTGAAGCTTTACATGCAGCTCCCTCTATATGCATGCACTATGAGCTGGGAGTTGCTTTTTTCAATTCACTTTATTGAGATTGTACCAATGTATTTACTTCCAGGGGCCTGTGAGAGGTACTGTCTCTGCAGGATCCATGACTTTTTCCTCACAGCCATTCTGATTGGGTAATGCTGCGTTTGACAGCAAAGACAGCATTTTGACTATTTTTTTAAATTCTCACATGTACCCTGATCTGTAGTACTAGATAAGTCATAGATACATAGTTACATAGTAATTGAGGTTGAAAAAAGAATTTCAGTCCACCATGTTCAATCTTCTAAGATCTCTGATCTGCAATATGCGTTGTTAATTAGTTGATTCAGAGGAAAGCAAACAGAAAACAAACAAACAATCGTCTCAAAGGGAATTTTTTTTTTTAATTCCTTCCCTACCCCAGATACTGACGATCGGATTCATCCCTGGATCAATACTCTCTCTCTAATTATCCAGAATAACCCTGAATGCCCTTTTTTATTAGGAATAAATACAGTCCCCTTTTAAAGTTATCTATCGAATCCGCTGTTACCACCTCATTTGGTAGAGAATTCCACAGATTAACCACCCTTACTGTGAAGAACCCTTTTCTTTCTTTAAGGTGGAATATTTTTACTTCTAACCTCAAAGGATGTCCTCTTGTTAGTAGAAAACCTTTTGGCACAAAAAAGCTCCATTGACAAATCTTTATACTGACCCTGGATGTATTTATATAAGGTAATCATATCTTATCTTAGTAGTTTGTTTTTTTTTCTAGAGAAAATACGCTTAATTTGGATAGTCTTTCTTCGTATCTTAGCTCCTCCATTCCCCTAATTAGTTTTGTTTCCCTCCTCTGTACTTTTTCTAGCTCTAAAATGTGTTTTTTATGAAGTGGTGGCCAATATTGTACTCCATATTCCAAATGAGGGAGTACTAGGGATTTGTATAGTGGCAGAATTATATTTGCTTGCCTTGCTTCTATACCCTTCTTAATACATGCTAATATTTAATTTGCCTTTGTAGCTGCTGCTTGGCATTGATCACTGTTACCTAAGTGGTTGTCCACAAGTACTCTCAAATCCCTTTCAATATCTGATACCCCTATATTTGCTCCATTAAGATAAAATTGCATGGCTATTTTTCCTTCTCAGATGCATAGCCTTACATTTATTTTCATCTGCCATTTAGGTGCCCATTCCTCTAATTTATGTAAATCCCCTTGGAGGAAAAGTACATCATTATTTGATTGAATTACCTTGCACAACTTTGTGTCATCAGCAAAAACAGAGACACTACTTCCCAGTCCCACCTCTAAGTCATTAATAAATATGTTAAAAAGGAGAGGACCTAATACTGATCCCTGAGGAATCCCACTTACCACATTAGTCCAATAAGAGTATGTTCCATTTACCACCAACCTTTGCTTCCTGTCTTTTAGCCAGCTCTCGATCCACGAGCAGATATTTACTGCAATTCCTGTATCTCTTAGTTTGCACAATAGTCTCCCATGTGGCACTGTATACAAACCCTTTGCAAAATCCAAAAAGACTACATGAGTTGACTTGATCCAGGTTCCTACTAACCTCCTCAAAGAAACGAATTTGATTTGTTTGACATGACCTATCCCTCCATGTTGGCTCCTACTTATAATGCTGTTTGAATAGACATACTCTTTTCTATTATCCCTGATTAACCCTTCTAAAAGCTTTCCCACTACAGAAGTGAGGCTCACTGGTCAATAATTCCCCGGATTTACTTTTGCTCCCTTCTTAAATATAGGTATCACTGCTTTTCTCCAGCCATCTGGCCAAGACCCTGTGTGTGAATCTTGAAAATTAAATATAATGGTTTGGCTACTACAGAACCTAGTTCCCTCAGTACCCTTGGATGTATTCCATCAGTACCTGGGGCTTTATTAACATTAATTTTTGTTCAGCCTCTTTTGGATTTCTTCCTGTGTTAACCAATTATTTGGTGAAGGTAGTGTAGCCCCATTATGTTGCAGTGTCCCAACCACTGGTACCTCCCTTGTGTATACCGAAGAAAATAACCTATTTAGCTCATCTGCCTGTGTCACATTGTAATGTTTCTATAGCTTCCTTCTTGGCCTTCTTCCCATTTATATACTGAAAAAAATATTTTAGGGTTAGTCTTACTCTCTTTTGCAAATCATTTTTAATTTTCTATTTTAACTAGTCTAATAGCCCTTTTGCAAACCTTGTTGATTTCCTTGTATTCCCGTAAAGCAGTCTCTGTCCCCTCTTGTTTGTATAATTCAAATGCCTGTTTTTCACTCCGTATCTTGATCTTTAAATCATTGTTAAGCCACATTGGATGAGATTTACTCCTTTTACTTTTATTCCCACATGGTATATGGGGATAAGTATGTATATTTAGTAAGGATTTAAATGTTGTCCATTTATGTTCAGTATGTTTACCTGTAAGTTCTCTGTCCCAGTCTATACTTTGTATTGCTGCCCTTAGACCGTTAAAATCTGCCCTTTTAAAATTAAGAGTTTTTGTTGCCCCCTTACAGATTTTTTTATTTTTATTCAATCTTAAACAAGACTGTGTTGTGATCACTGTTTCCGAACGGTTGCCCTATTTCAACATTTGATACTATATCAATATTATTTGTGATAACTAAATTCAAGATAGTATCATTTCTAGTAGGTTCTTGTATTACCTGGGCCAGATAATGATCTTTGAGTGTACTCAAGAACCTGCTCCCCTTAGCTGAACTGCTGGTCTCATTTATTCAGTTTATTTCAGGGTAATTAAAATCTCCCATTATTAGAACTTGCCCATGCTTAGCTGCATTTCCAATCTGTAACAATAATTGCAGTTCCTCACTTTCAGCTATATTTGGGGTTTATAGCTTGCTCCAACTTATATTCTTTCAAATTTGCTGCTCTGCTATTTAACTCTACCTACAACCATTCAATATTATCACTAGGTCCACCATAAATATCTTCTCTAACTATAGGCTTAAATTCAGGCTTAACATACAGACAACCGCCCTCCTCTTTTACCATTGCCCCTATCTTTTCTAAATAGGTTATAACCATCCAGATTAATAGTCCAGTCATGAGATTCATCCCATCATGTTTCGGTAATGCCTATTAAATCCCATTTTTTATTAATTGCCAATAATTCTAGCTCTCAAATTTTTCCTGGCAACCTTCTGGCAATAGCAAGCATTCATCTTATGTTATGAGTTTGTAGTTTTGAGGTGCTTGCTTCTGTACTTGACTTACTATTTTTATAGGCTTGGCTTTACGAATAAAGATTTAAGAGGGGTGTCCACATCTATGGGCTCTTAGGCGGCTAAGGAAGCCAATGCAGGACAAGCAGGCTGGACCACAGTGGTTGCACGGGAAGGTTTGTTCTTGGTTATCCCCCAGGTAATTGGAGCAGTCTGATTTTTCTCCCTTCTTCCTGTACCGTGTAATGATGATTGCGTCACAAAGGTACTGCCACAGTTTGCCTTGGCGCCAGCAGCATTGTGGAATGCGATGGAGCGATGAGACTGAAACTATGCGGTTGGCACAGAATCGAGTCTTAAAGCGTTCAGACCACTGGTTCAGAATCAACTCCTTGTCTGTAAGGAGTATTTGACTGTCTGCACTGGGCAATGGGCTTTGAACCAGGTGTGAAGGGCCATACACGGCCTTCAGGCCTTTATAAGACCCTCTGTAATAACGATGTCTGGGCAACGCTGAGTTCTTTCAGAGAGGTTGGTCCACCACTGGTTCTGAATTTCTCTACGCTTTCGTTGGAAGTTGCTGCACAGAAGACAGAAGGCTGCTTTCTTGTTAAGGAAAGATGGCTGAGCGAGATGCGCTTGATGGGGGCATAGTTCTGTTGTTCCAACATGCAAGTTTCAGTCCAAGTACACATTGTGAGGCAGGTGTGAGCCTTTTCTTTTTTTAATGAGTTTTGACTGCATTTGGATATGCCCGTTGACCGTGACTAGCCAACTGGGTGAAGTAGAGACAAGCTTTCTTTAGGCCACCTTTGCTAGGCCCAGCTTTATGTGAAGCAAGCAGTGCTGTCCCTAGAGAAGGCTGCTTGGTTGTTCAGGGTGCTGCCGAATTATATCATTGCCTCCTGGGTCAGCATCAGGTGACCCATACACTTGAACAGCTTGCATGCAGGATTGAGACTGCAGCATCCATTGACATCTTCCACATGTCATTTCACCCCTTTCCCATCGCTGCAGGGCTTTAAAAAAACTTGTTAGATGTAGATGTACTCCTTGGGCCATCGCAATGGAGTTTTTAGGTGAGATGCAGTGTGCGCAGTACTAGTCCCACCCTTTACACTCGGGTTCATCTGTCATGGTCTAGCAAGCTTGGACAGTGACAGTAAGGTACTCGAGTTGTAGGTGTTATATCTGAGTGTCCTTCTCCTAGATGGATGGCCTTGCAGGGCTAACGAGCTGCATCAGCCCGGGTTTTAAATCAGAGTTTTCCTCCTCCTAGGCTGGCTGCTAACTAAGGCTAACGAGTCCAGGCTACCCATCTGGTTATACCTCCAGACATTTGGTTGCGCCATAATGTAGCAAGCTCTGTGAAAAGGGGGGGCACCAACGAGAAGGTGTTGCTACGGAAACAGTAATGTAGGAGCGGCCATATGCAGTGACCTCCTGATTGGCAAGCCAGCCAGTGGTTCACGCGGCAATCACTACACCGGAAAAGGAGAGACGATGTATTGCGCATACACTTTCCCTGGGTGAGTGGGCCATGCGGCCTTAGTAATACCCCCTATTGACTATACTAACCCTCCCCATCTCCTCCCCAATGAGTAGTTAATTCATCCCTTTTCCCCTCTACACTTCCTACCCCATTACATTCATCTAGTAGCTCTCCCCACCTACTAGTTTAAAAACTCATCCAGTCTTTCTACCGTCCTATCCCCTAGCACAAAAGCTCCCTCATAATTAAGGTGCAGTCCATCCCTGCTATAGAGATTGTACCCAAGTGAGAAGTCAGCCCAGTGCTCTGAAAACTCAAAACCCTCCTTAGTGCACCACATTTTTAGCCACTCATTAACCTCCCTAAGCTCCTTCTGTCTCCCTGGGCTAGCACGTGGCACAGGTAGTTTTGGGAGGGCGGTTGCCCATTTGCCCCTATGCACCAGCATTGGGTTAACCCTAGTTTTCATCTGTCATAAATTATAAGACATTTTGCTAACTTCAAGGTAAGTGTTTAAATATTTATTTTCGGATTTTTTCATGCAATATATACATTTAAACTTTTATAAAAAAAAAAAAAACATTCAAAGTTTACTCCAAATTTATGAGTTTGAGGTATGTGCTGTCTTCTAATAGAATAGGGCCCACTGTTGGTATCAAACTGTAGCAATACTGAGTATAGTGTGTTGTGATCTCTAATTTATACCTCCACAGTTATGGATGATATGGATATTGGTAAATGCACAGACATAGAAAATAAAATAAATTCAGGACATAGACCCAGTGGTAGGAGTCAATACAACATACAGATACAATGTTACTGAAGAAAAATAGTGAATCTGATGATATCACTCTAGTCCATAACTAAGCGAATGTCCAGATAATTCCAACCGTATGTATCAGAGTTTCAGGGTGGAAAATACTGCCCCTTCTTGGAGTCCTCTGCGTAGTTCATTCCAGAGCAGTGGCAGATCTACCAGTGGTGCAGGTGGTGAAGTGCACCAGGGCCCTTCTCTGGGTGGGGGACCAGAGCTGAGAATTTATTATTTTTTGCATTTATTTTAATTTTCTGAAGAGCAGGGTTTGGGTGCTGTGTGAAGATGGATCCTGAGAGGGGTGGATGCCCTGTGGAGGTGGATGTTTTTGGGGGACTGGGTGCTATGTGAAGATGGCTGCTGAGAGGGACTAGCTGCTATGTAGAGATAGTATATGTATATATACTGTATGTGTGCTTCAAGCAGGCAGGAGGTAAGGGAAGAGGAGCAACTATGAAAGGGGTGTTGAGGGAAGCAGCTATGGCAAAGGGTCCCGGGGAGGGATGCTGTTATGTGAAGGTTTCTTGGAGAGGTGATCTAAGTGAGTTGGTACCTGGGGGGCCCAGCTCAAATACATTTTTACAAACCCTCCTCTTGGGGGTGGGGGGGGGGGGAAATTTTGTTTTTGCACCGGGGCCCTACATTTCCTAGCTCTGCCACTGGTCCAGAGGTCTAGTTGCATCAGAGAATAGCGTACCATGCTGTGGAGATGGTGCGTTTCTCTTCGCTATTCTCATACTGTTATGACTTCACAGCTAGTATATGAATGATTTAAAAGCGGAGGATAGTCTAGTGGAGCGAGGAAAGGAGTTTCAGAGGATATGGGCAGCATGAGAAAAGTACTGAAGGCGGGAGTGAGAAGAGGTGATAAGAGAGGAGTAGAGAAGAAGATCATTAGCAGAGAGAAAAGGTCGACAAGCGCAGAGATATATGAGAGTGCACTATTCTTGATGTTTTTTTATGTTAGTGTTATGATTTAAAATGTCATTCAGGAGGCTATGAGAAGCCAATTGAGTGACTGACAGACAGGAGCTGCAGACACTGAGTGTATAGTATGTTATGTGAGTCTAGCGGATGCATTCAATATGGATTGGAGTGGAGACAGACGGGTGATGGGGATTCCAGTAAGGAGTGAGTTGCAGTAGTTGAGGTGAGATATGATGAGAAAATGTGTTACAATTTTAGTTGTGTCTTGTGTAATATATGTATGTATTTTGGACATATTTTGTAGGTGTAAAATACAATATTTTATGATTGATTGAATGTGAGGAATGAAAGAGAGAGCAAGATCCAGTGGAAACCCCAAGAGATATGTGAGGAGTAGATGATGAAGAGGGTGGGAAGATAAAATAAGCTCTTGTTGAGGGGCAATAAATTCTGCTCTGCTGCTGGAAATTCACACAATAAATCTGAACTGAGAAAGAAATGGCTCTAGAGACAATCATTACAGACCTGTTCTTTAATTAATACAGGACTCCCTGAGAAAAAAAAAAAAAAAGGTGCTAGATTCACTGCACACAGGTCATGATGACTGCTTGCTATGAAAAGTGAGATTCTTTGTACTAAACAGAAATCTGCAATATGTATTATTATTTATTTATTTACTTCCAATACAAAAAAACGTATTGTCATGTTTAATATGTGATTGTTAAATTGCATGCTATAATTTTTGTGGCCCTTTACCTTGTTCCTCATTATGTGATTCACTTTGCAGGTCTCTAGAATGTAAGCTCTGAGGCCCAAGGTCATTCTGTAACATGTTTAGATATAAATTGTTACGCCTCATGTCTTTACTGGATTTACCCCCTGTTATCGGTGCTGCATAAAATATTTGAACTTCATATAAAGGTTAATTAAAAAATCATTAGGGAAACAAGAATACCAGAGTAATTTACTAATGTGCGGACTGCTGCCCATCAGCCTTATTAAATTGCAATTCGGCCAATTGAATAGGGCTCTATATAAGCACAGAGCATATTTTTTTACAGAAGTTTTTAGTTAGTGATCTTCTATCCAAAAGCAAGGTCTGCACTAACTAAAAACTTCTGTAAAAAAAATATGCTCTGTGCTTATATAGAGCCCTATTCAATTGGCCGAAGAACAATTTAATAAGGCTGCATGACTGCAACTGAAAGCAGTGTCTCTCATTCTACATTGTACATCCATATTGTCCTTGAACTGTCTAAATAAATAAGCGTAATATACATTTTAGTATATCACACACAATAAAAACTAATTAAACCTGCATTATTAAAATAAATATAGATGTCTGTGTTCATTATATGTACCTGTTATTTATATCCTTACTAGCAACTTGCCCGTCAAAAAATGACAGCAATAGAATTGTTAGGCAGGTAATGCTGTTTGGTACACAAAGTAAGTCTTTTGGTTGTGTGAGTACCATCTGCGCTCATTGCGAGCCTCTTGCTTGGTGTATTTTTGGTTATCAGAGCTCCCTTGTCGCTCATTGCAAGGTTTGCGCTGATGGCCTTTTGGCGCTCATTGCGAGCCTCTCCCCTGGTGTAGTTGTGCTCCTCTAAACACCGTTGGCGCTCCTTGTGAAGCACGAGCTGAGCGCCTTTAGCATTTATTGTGATTCTGTCGTCTTTTTTTTTTTTTCTGTGTATGTATTTTGTAATGTTAATTAATTACTAAAATTATAAATTAATATACTTTACCTATTTGTAATTCATATATGCAGGAAGCGATATGGTAAAGAGCTTACAATCTGTTTTGATGTTCATGCAGCATACAATGTAGGTTTGCAGTGTTGTGGAGCTGAGGTGTAAGTGTGAGCAATGTGTGAAGTGTGCAGTGTAAATAGGCTGCGTGCGCGAGGGGAAGCTGTTAGGGTAGCTGTGTAGTTTCGCATTTTGTAATGTTAATGCAGTTAGTGTTGTAAAATGGCTGCGATTGTGTATATGTTACGCTGGTGTGGAGCATTTAGCGTGCTTCCTAATAGTGTATTTAGTGGCTCATACGGTTCTGTGCAAAAGTCGTATGTGCCTGGCCGTGTTTTGCGTGTTTAGGGGTCGTGTAGCCTTGTTTTCGTTCTTTTCGGCAGACATTTTTTCTCTCGCTTAGGGGATTTTCGAGTGACGAAAGTCTTTAAATGTGATTTAATTTGGCGTGTAACCTCATTTCCAGACGTCCTGGCTGTCCCCCATTTCTGTGTTTGCATTTATTTTTGTATTTTAGTTTGTATTTTGTGTGTTTTTAATGTTTTTCGCTGTGAGTGGTGCGGCCGTTAAGTTCGTATTTTTTGCGGCTCGTATTTTTTTTTTCTAGGTCGCAGTTTCTTTTTGTAAGTGTTACAAGCTGTAATTTTTTATAGGCAATTTTTCCAAAGTGCTACGGGTCTCGCACTGTGAATTGTGTATTTGAGGTTTGTGTTGATGTGTAGTTCCGCGGGTTGTAGGTATGATGCACAAGTCGTGCGGGGTTGTAGGGATGAGCGCCTACGGCACTCATCTCCACCAGCGCAGTAAGCTCCTTCGCACTCCCTGCCTAAGTCGACGGGATTGTAGGGATGAGCACCTTCGACGCTCATCTCCACCAGTGCAAGGAGCGCCTACGGCACTCCTTGCCTGGCCGGAACCACAGCCCTTGCAAGCCCGCAGTTTTAACGTTGCGTTACCAACAGATTTTGGCAAGGTTGCGCTGCTGAGAACTATATATGTGATTAATATTGTAGGTATAATTATCGCTCCTTTGCTATTAGGGGATAATTCTCACTGTTCACTGTACAGAAGTCACCCTGCTTAATCAGCATAGATTTTTAAAGATAATGAGGTGTGGTCCACAATTAAAGGACCAATGAATTCTGGAAAAAAATGATATCGAACCAAAATGTATCTCTTCTAAACTTTTAGGAATATAACAGTGATGGAGAACGTGAGAGGCAAAATAACATCTCTTATACTGATCAATATAAATAAGTTTATTTTAGTAAAATGTTTATAAAAAGTATAGAGGAAGTTAATTTTAATTCAAAGTAAAATGCAAATGACAGAGTTCAGTGGTCCTTTTATGTTTTAAGATGCTTTGGACACTCTTGCCACCCCTCGCACTTACAGGGTATCTGTCCTTCCAGATACATATATGTTTATTAAAGATTTTGACCCTGTCCAGTATAATTTGATTATTGCATCAGGACCCTCCGTTTACTAGGTCCGCCACTAGGTGCTTTATGAATAATTTATGCTTAAAATAAATAAACTTCAAGCACAAATATCTATCATTTCCACTACAAAGCAAAGATAAAGCACTAGTCCCACTAAGAGTGACGTTATCCAGAAAGCCCTACTCAGTCCACAAAATGACTGACTATGTGGAGTCGATTGTCTATACAACTTATTTTAATCATATGGATAATTTTATTGAAAATTAAAAGGCAATAAAATGGGTCAATATGACATGTTTTGTAAATACTGATCAGTTAGCAGGACCTTATAGGTTTGTGAATATCCTTGGAGGATATGTTGAACCTGACCATTAATTTAAAGGACATATTTTTTCATCCTTGCAAGACAGGAAGTGAATTGACAATTGCTAAGGTAATTTAGGATTCCTTGTGAATGCCATGACCCATAATTACAAAAATATATTCTAATTGTTTTTGAGGTCTGTGGGGCAACATAGAAGTATAAATGTGATACAGTTCTAGCTTGTAAACAGTGAATTGGGTCTGGCTTCGACTTAATGCTGTGATCAGTTACACATAACATTTCTATGTCGTCTTTTCATAAATATACCCCCATTGTTTACTTGGATGAAGTGGAAGAAGGGGCGGCAGAGGCAGAAATGGATAGATGAAGTAATTGAAGCAATGAACTTGAGCTTGAGGGAGCTCAGAGGGGTAGTGTCTGGCAGTGCAGCGGTTCATAGGGTCATGGAGACTCAGACCCAACTGAGTGACTAAATATCCACAAATTCCTACTTATTTTACCCTCATTTAAAAAAAAATACAATTTTTTCCTAGTTTGTTAGAATTAGTAAATTTTTCATTATACAATCTGCACTTTGGACTTTCAGCTCCTTTGGTCTGTTCAAATATGTATTATTTATGCACATACTAATATAAATAGATAGTTCACAGTTCTCTAAATGTGGCAGATCTCACAGGAAACTGAATGATTTGTAACAAAAAAAGAATTAGCCTGTATACAAGAAAAAAACTAGCTTCTACAGAACATCCTTATCAGACACTATTTCAAAAATATGTCTTTCACAGTCAAGGTTAAGTAAATATATATATATATATATATATATATATATATATATATATATATATATATATATATATATATATACACAGTAAAACCCCCCTTATCCGGCACCCATGTGGACTCCCTATTGCCGGATAAGGGTAGTTGCCAGTTAATCGGGCAACCCCGAATTTAAGGGTCTAAACGACCCTTAAACCCCCCAAAACCCTCAAAATGCCTTTAAAAAGGCATTAGCACCCAAACTGTGCCATTTAGGCCCAGAGTCTCGAACTGCCGAGTAGTGTCGGATAGTGTTGGCTATGCCGGTTTATCGGGAGTTTTTTTTAAATGGGGGTTGCTTGAGAGTCCCGGTTAGTTGGGTGCCGGATGACCGGATTCTACTGTATATATATTCCTTGGCAAGTTTAGCCCTTGGCTACATGTTAAAAAAGATGTGGCTTTACAGTTATGTATCTCTTAAGGTTCCTCATAAGGAGTATATTATTGGATTTAGTACTCACAAATGTGAGTCTGTGGGTGAAATATTAGGAAATCGCCAGTCTGTATGGATTAGTGTACAAAAGTTTTAGATTTTGCAAGGCAGGGAAATGCTTAAAGCATATGGAAGATTACTGGATTTTAGTAGGTATATAATATATTATACTTTTATGTACTTTATTTTATTAAAAAGTGCTTAGAAGTTCTGTTTGAGTAGCTATAACTTGGCTCCTGCAGGCTAAATCTTGTGAGATACTGATACTTATCCACGAGGGTTGTCACGTAAGAGAAATAGCTTGTGAGCGCTCTCAAGGGTCCTTATATATTCTGTAGGCTGTTGGAAGTATGAAGTTATGAGTCAGTAGCAACCCCAGTAAAGTTTAAGAACATCAGTAAAGATTGCAAAATAGCTACATGTTTCCGAACACATTGACATTACATGCACACAACTTGGATTCATTCAAGGGGATTCTGCAAATACTAGCAGCCTTATTAAATTGCGATTCGGCCAATTGAATAGGGCTCTATATAAGCACAGAACATAGTTTTTAGTTAGTGAACTTCTATCCAAAAGCAAGGTCTTCGCTAACTAAAAACTTCTGTAAAAAAATATGCTCTGTGCTTAAATAGAGCCCTATACAATTGGCAGAATCGCAATTTAATAAGGCTGTAGATCTCCAATGAGGAAGAGAATGAATTCAATGGAGATCAGATTAAAAATGAAACCCCATTTATATTGAGACATACTAGATGGAAACTTTCTAAGCACAGATCCTTCAAAAATTAAGATTTTCTCTAAAAACAGTTTTATGTTTATCGTTTGCATAACTGCTATTGTTTGTTACATACTTTTCAAACCTGTGAGATTTTTCCCATTACACTGGCCATTTAAAACACAGATTTATTGGGTCACAGAAATTAAAAAAAGACACATATTAACAATTTGAACTTATCTTAACATTCAATTTAAAAGCAACATATGTTTACAATAATAATAATACTAAAAAGTATAACATAATAATAATGTAGAGGGTAAGTTTTGATATTAATACACAATATGTAATTTATATATTTTTTATTATACTGTTTTTTTAATACTTTTTGCCCATCTTTTGTTCTGAATTTTGATATTGCTTGTCTCTATAATATATGAAGTTATAGAACCATTACATATAAATAGTTTTTGCCAATACTTTTGTTTTTTTATTAATTACTTGATTAAAATTAGAGATATTTAGCTCGATTGATGGGGGACTTTAAGTCAACTTAATTGCTAGAATTTAATAACTTTATAAAAAATATAATATATGGAACAACAACAACATAACGGCTGAATGTTCTTATGTTCCAGTGATAAATTCTTATTATTAGCATTTTAATTGTTTCTTCTGTGGCGCATTTAACAGAAAATAAATTTGTTATAAGATTTCCACTAGACCACTAGAGTGCAGCATTGTTCCTTTAACCTTGATGATTCCTGTCCCAGTTTATAGATAATACCGAAGAAACGTAATGCAAATTATTAGCTAAATGCTCACTAAACATGCTTCAGTTATGTAATATATTACCGAACAGTTTACCTTTCCAGCTTTACAAATGTGTTTTCCTGCACAGGGCACCGTGAAATATAATGTACTAAAGAGTGCACTTATTTTTAAATGCATTAAACTTGCTTATAATGACATAAATAGTTCAATTTTTGCAGTGTGCATAAGTCTAAACAAGCAAGTTTCACAATTTAATGTCATTATCGAAATATAAATCCATTGCCAGAAATTTAACTTTTCTCGTGTATTAAGACAGGGATCCTACCTCCTTTGTTAGTGATGTTACTTTATACCATAAGGTAACACAACAAGCAGAGGTTCCAAATATGGTATAATTTAAAACTAAAGTAATAATAAGTCCCTTATCTGTTGATTTCAAAAATAGTATTTTCTGATAGTAAATTAACATTGAAGTTTACTATTTTGAGCTGACGTCAACCTTTCTGATCCACCCACAAATATATTATCATCTTTTGGTAATGAGAGATAATTGTCTTTATTTACTGAATAGCCTCTGAGGCATTGGGTCCTTTGTCTTGAGTACAGCACCTGCACACAAAAAAAAGACTAGGCAAGCTCAGACTTAGGGAGCATGCCTCGCTTTGTGCAGGCGACTCAATGCCTCAAGGGCTAATCAGTAATTGATGGCAGTCGCTCATTAACAAAAGATTTGGATTTCTGTCTGTAGGTGGATCAGAGAGCTCTGACTGGCAGCTCAGAATTGCAAACTTTAATGTTAGTTTATTGTAGGAGATTGTAATCAAAATCAAATGTGTCCTACAACTCCCCTGGAGGAGTGAGGAGAGGGGAAGCCACTAATATGAACATGTGACCCCACCTCTTAATCTAAAGCAGGGGTTTCCAAGTTCAATCCTGGTGGGCCGCACGCAGGCCTGGATTTATGGATTTCCTTTATATGCACAGCTGAGTCAATTAGGATGACTAATGGGTGCAGCAAGGCTATCCTAAAAATCCAGGCCTGTGTGCGGTCCAGCAGGACCGAACTTGGACACCCCTGGGCTAAAGTGATGTGAAAGTGAAAAAGTTAAGTATCCCTATTAATCCTTCCACGACCACCATGGCATGTAGGATTATATTAGATGACATGGAGATCCTGTAAGGACTTCCATGAGATCAGGATATAGTAGTAATGCCATGGAGATCTTTGCAAGACCTCCACGGCTAGGATGGTGGTTATAGGAATGGCATGGGGCTAATTTTGGGTGACACAGGGGTACATTAGGGTTAATTGTTAGGTGTCACGGAGGTCCTTAAAGGACCTCTATGGCACGGGATGAATATTTAGGTGCTCTAGGTGTGTCAATAGACCCCCATGGTTTTTTGGGATTAGCGTGAGGATCTGCAGAATTATTAGACTTCAACTGTCTCTCCATGAATGCTGTTATTTTTCCTTGCATGGCTGTCTTGGAAGATTTAAACAAACAGAGTAGAGGTGCTCATCTGAGAACGCAAAATACCTCCGTGGGTTTTCTCTATAGGTCTGGTTACCTACTCTGAGAGCACTTGTGCTCTTCACAGGGAGAAATATCCTGTAGTATATCAGTCTGGTCCCACTCAAAAGAGTGACCCAGCCCCGAAATACCAGGCAATTCTCCCTGAACAGGAGAAACAACAAACCACAGATGCGTTTCGGTCGCTATGGGCCTCGTCAGTGAGGCATGGAAGATTGCCAAAATAAATCCAATACATTGTTCTGTTGTGCATCATTTAGAGAAAAGGAATCACATTTTCTATTAGAATTATCTATAATTATCTATAATTTCTGTATTCTTATTCTGTGATACCGGAGATATATTTAGATCAAATTCTATTAGTGAAATTTACATCATACCAAACAGGTGCACGATCAAACAGTGACATTTTTTCTATTTTACAATCGTCAATGCAAGGTAACAAGTGTGTAAAAAGATGAAATAAAATCTATTATTAAAAAAAAGAACTTTTGTTGGGTGCATAAATATTGCATAATATAATCTGCAAGTCTATATTTTAAGGGTTATATATCTACCTTCTGGAACCAGTTTTTTATCTGTATTTTCTATGCTTCATGTCATTTAAATGAATTTCCTGAAAGAGGGCGGTTTCAGCTTGTAATTTATTTTTATTTTTTCCCAATCAATTTAAAAAATGTTTTATTCTTTTCTTAGGACCCAGTGATCGATTGCAAGGAAAAGCGCATCGAGTGGTGGTTCCACTTAAAAAAAATTTTTTTTTTGAGAATTAGTATGCCTGCTATTTTGTTACAACCCAATAAATTACAAAATGATTTAAATTTGAATTCATGGCAAGCCATTTAACATCACAGTGATCCAAGTCTATGCTCCAACCATGGATGCTGAAGAGGCTGAAGTTGTTCAGTTCTACAAAGATATTTAGCACGTCATAGATTTAACACCAATAAAATATGTTACTCTCATCAAAAGAGATTTGAATGTTAAATTAGGAAACCAAAAAACACCTGGAATAACTGTCAAGTTTGGCCTTGAGTACAAAATGAAGCAGGTCAGAGATTAGTAGAATTGTGTCAAGATAATGCTCTGGTCGCAGCAAAAAAAAAAGAAAGAGAAGAAATAAGTCAAACTGGCTATCAGATAAGGCTTTGAAAGTGGCCCAGGAAAGAAGGAAAGTGAAAGGTAACAAAGACTAGAAAATATTTGTCCAACTGAATTCAGGGAAAGTCAAGAGATCTCTTCAAAAAGTTGGGGATCTCAATCAAACCTTTCATGCCAAAGTAAGCGTGATAAAAGACAAAAATGACAGGGACCTACCTGAAGCAGATCAGAAAAAGAAGAAGTGTCAGGAATACACTGAAGATCTATACAGGAAGGATCCGAACAGCAGTGATGACCTCAAAAATGTGTCCAAGGAGCTGGAGCCAGACATCCTGTGGAGTGAAGTGAGATGGGCCCTGGGATGTCTTGCTAATAACAAGGCTGCAGAAGTTGATGGAATCCCAATTTAACTATTCAAAATCCTACAAGATGATGCTGCTTGCCTTATGACAACAATTTGGAAAACTCAACAATGGCTAATAGACTCTACATACCAAGCTCATAAAAAAGTCTAAATGATTGCCCAAATTATTGAACAGTTACACTCATTTCATATGCCAGCAAGGTAATGCATACAATCCTACAAGCTCGACTCCAACAATATATAAACAGGAACTACCATATGTGCAAGCCGGGTTCCGTAGAGGAAGAGGCACAAGAGATCAAATTGCCAATATCGGCTGGGTAAAAGAAAAAGCAAGTGAGCTCCAGAAAATATTTACATTTTCATCATAGATTATTCCATAGCCTTTGTCTGTGTGTTCACAACAAAATGTGGCATATTCTTATAAGGAATCTGTATATGGACCAAGAATCCATGGTCAGAACCAAACATGGAACAACAGAATGCTTCTATATTAGGAAATGAGTGCTACAAGGTTGTATACTGTCACTTTATTTATTCAACTTATATGCAGAATACATCGTGTGTAAGGCTGGACTGGATGAATCCAAAGCCGGAATCGATATATGATGGAATAAATATCAACAACCTCAGATACGCCGATGATACTAATCTTATGGCTGAAAGTGAGAAAGTACCTAGTGATAAGGGTGAAAGAGTAATAACATACATGGATACACATACCCTGTCCCCTAACATATTAAAAATATACATAAAACATACATTGATCTGATCCCAAGGGGTGGTATTGCGGAGGAGGGACAGGCCTTAGGCTCAGAGGAGGGAGTACAGGATACCCATCCGCAGTCGGCAGGGCAAGAGACTGGGGACAGGCACAGGGCCCCCGATCTACAGGCACAAGTAGATGATGGTCCCCCTCAGTGCCATCCATGACCACCACACTATCCTTGCAGAGTGGAGGGAAGTTAGGATCAACAGGACCCGGTGCAGGAAGAGGCAAGGAAAGGATCTGAGGGTGTGGGATATGAGGAGGATGAGTTATTCATCTGGTAAGTGGGGCCACCTGCTGGACCTTTAACCACATCCATGCCATTGGACCTCATTATCTCCCTCCCCCACCCGAGCCCTCCTACTGGACGGACCACCAAGGTTTTCCTCCACCACCACCACCTCCTGCCAGCAGCACCACAACCTGGCTCCCACCACCAGCAGGTCCACCACCACAACAACCATGCCAGGTTCCAGCCACAACATCAGATAGACATTCCATCAATGACATCCCCTCCTAAAAATTTAGCTCTCACAATATAAATTAAATCATATATCCAGTTTTATGATAGATTATTGTTGTTAGCATAAATTTAGACTAATACAATAATCCAGCATTAATACATGCATTAGTGAAGGATGTCATCCGTTCTGCAATTTCAATATGAGAACCGATTATTTTGTCTGATGTAAGTAACAGAGATTATGGCAGCTGACCTTTGTTTCCTCTCCATATAAATTAATAGGTGTTCCGAACGTATGATATCATAAGAATTCCTTAAAATGTGATAACACCTGTATACCAGATGAATGTGATATCACTGTTGCTAAAAAATATCAGATGGTGATAGCACTGACTAGTCACAGCTAAGCATTCATTGTGAGATGACACATCATTATTAATGGTCATTGCTAGTGATTTATCATGGCAACTATTAATGGTTAGTTATGCTTGCAGATGAAGATCAGGTAAGTTGGTATATTGTTACAGTTACAGTATTTAGCACTGTACTGTTCATTAAAGTTTTCTTTGTTTTTATCCCCCTCTGCCTTTTTTAGGTTTTGACCACCTTTGGTTTCAGATTATTGTTCCTTGGAACACACTGTATGTGTGTAACTGGATTGGATTACATAGTCTATATGTTTATGCATCTGTTTAATTTAGCAGATGAAGACCATATGTAAGTGCTATGCACATTACTTATGTATGATGAGATTTGTATTTATCAGATTCTGGTTACTGTGGTGTAGTGACAATATATGTGACCCTGGTAGATGCTATGCATCATTATTATCATTATACAGTATTACATTTAACCCTTTAGGTGTCCCCTTTTTCCCAATGAACCTCTGGCCCTTCCAGGGTCTGCCAACACCACACCCATGATATTAATGCACAGTCGTATACATTTCTGTGCATGCTCTGTGTATATAATAAAATATTGTTATACCGTTATTACTGTTTCTGTGTTTTTTAGATGATCTTCCTGTACATCCATCCCTTCATGCATTTGAGTACTGTAATCATATGTTTGTATGTCAC
This sequence comes from Discoglossus pictus, assembly GCA_027410445.1. Classification (NCBI taxonomy): domain Eukaryota; kingdom Metazoa; phylum Chordata; class Amphibia; order Anura; family Alytidae; genus Discoglossus; species Discoglossus pictus. Next base: position 379,926,016 of record CM050167.1, read on the forward strand.
TAATCTTCAGTTAATTGGAATGTGAGTGTTTACACTTTCAATGTTAAACGTGATATTTACATCATCATTTGTAACATCATTTCATATACTGTGCACCTAACACATAAAATTTGCATGAAATGTGCCATGCTTCTGACATAATGATCCCTATTTACTGTCCATAGCATTGTTATGTGGACACTGCAGCCCATTACAGTGACACTGGCTTGGTTTCCAAGTGATCACATATACTAATCCTCACTATTTTATGTGTTATTCTCACCATTTTGGAGATCATGCTTAAAGAGCATTCCTGGTGATGTTTATGAGTTAATACTCATGAAAAGTATAAATTGTACTGTTTAATATCACGATTCCGCTGAGGGATCATTAAACAAATCACAGGTGATATTAGTAATTAATTAATATGAGAACACTTGATATCATTTCACAAAATTATTATTGTTAGACATCTTGCCACATGGCCTACAACAATCGTGTGGGACTTTACAGGATGGGTATAGCCAAGATTGGCCTTGATAGAGGTGAGTTTGCTGTTACTCCATGTGCATCTTTACAGTCTCCATGTGTGTTTGTGGGCCTTCCTAAATAGATTGACTAGATTATTGCAATTTTCCTTGTCCTGATTTATCCCTGAATCCCCATGTCCCTGTGCCTCTATCAGCATGTTTTGTACCTGCTCCCTGGGACAACTCAGTGCTATGTAGAGATATACCCATGTAGGCAGCATCACTTTCATCCCATTTAAAGCTCATTGCTGGCCATGCTGACATTTCTCCCACCCCATTTGCTTTGAGTTAAGGTTCTGTTATAGAGGCCAAACCTTCCCATGGATGTTGGCAGATAATCTGAGTCATTAGTGTGGTGCTGATCAATAGTGTTTCTGAGTATCATTTGAGGTGTGTTTATGAAAGCAGCTGTTGTGACCCATGTGTGTTTGCAGATTGGTATTAACCTTTTGCGTAGTGTGGTGTATGTTCCCCTGAAACTTGAAATATGATATTTGGCAATGTAAATGTAACGGAGCAGGAACACGCAGTCCAAAATCTCCGCTGGTATACGATAACATACCCACGAGGCACTACAGTTTCACCATCCCCGACCTCCCATATTGGACGACACACAATTTGGGAGTCAAATGAATACTGACTTTATTTTGTTATTGCAGAAATATTTATACATCTCTTCCCACAGGCAATCCACATCCCCCATATTTGGCTGCACAATACACATAAAGAGAACAATAGGTGGGTCACACCTCCCTGGCAACTTTGATACAATCAGACATTGATTCAATTACACCTCTTTGTTCTTATCAGAGAATTAAAACACTTTGGAAAATGCAAGGATCCTTTACAACTTTCTTATCTCTTGAATCTCTGTAATAGGATTATCTATTAGCCTAGGTCTGCAAAAGTCTGGCTAATATTCTGCAGAGCATCAACCAGCATACATATTGTAGGATCATATTTTAACCAAGAATAATCATAAAACAGGGTAAAACAGTGATGGGTTCCGTTACACACCTCCCCCGTGACCATAAGCCGGCATACACGGTCTGATCCCAACGGATCGGCCTGGGGATGTCCGGACAAAAGTATTTGTTGGTCAATTCTCTAGTTTGACAACCCATCAGCATTACTGCAATTCACATTTCCCATATCCCCAGATAGCTGGGATCTGCGCGCACAAAACCACCGAATAGCGCTCAGATCCTCTTCACACAGTTCAATTGCCATGTAGCTAAAGTCTTTCATCATATGAATGGGCTCCATGGCATAGCTATCTGGGGTATCACCGCTCCCACAGGGCAAGTACAGAATGACCCCCCTGTATGTAAAGGGCCAGAATGAGTGACTTACACTCTGGTATGGCCGAACACTGGTTCCAAAGGGCAATATGTACCAGGGCCATAGTCGCAGGGCAGGAGGCTGGCAAACAGTCCTCTCCAAGCCAAAGTGGCGAAGGGCACTTCGTCACACATCTCCCCTTTGGGGGGAAGTCTAACCAGGCACCTGGATATTTCGCTGGGGTGATGGTGCAACACGCTGAGGGGACTTGAGGGGCAGAGGCCCGCGGCACTCTGCCCTGATGCCAGCTCTTCTGCTGGTATAACCTGCAGGACCTCCTGCTCTGTACCAGGGACAAAGGGAGGGCAGAGGCCGACTGCACTCTGCCCCGCTGTCAGCTCTTCTGCTGGGGTACTTGGGACATATTGCGGCTCAATAGCCAGGGAAACGTGGGGGTCAGTGGGGGTTAACATTTCCTCTGTTAACCCTGGGGCCACATTAGAAGTTAGCTGGGGAGGGGAGTTTGTACTTACCCCCTCCTCCGGTTGTCCCAGTGACGGTAGTTGGGGATCTGGACAAGCTGTGGGCGCAGAGACCACGGTCCCATCTGCGCCGTCTGGGAGATTGGTGTCTCCCCTGGTTAGGGTAAACTGTCGCTGGGGGGGAAGGATGACACCTTCTGCCCCCTGTGTTTCACACTGCCACTGGGGGGGAAGGACGACACCTTTGGCCCCCTGGAGTACCCACTGACGCTGTGGAGGAAGGTCGACACCTTCTGCTCCCTGGGGTACACACTGCCGCTGGGGGGGAAGGACGACACCTTCTGCCCCCTGGGGTTCACACTGCCGCTGAGGGGGAAGGACGACACCTTCTGCCCCCTGGGGTTCACACTGCCACTGTGGAGGAAGGTCGACACCTTCTGCTCCCTGGGGTACACACTGCCGCTGGGGGGAAAGGACGACACCTTCTGCCCCCTGGGGTTCACACTGCCGCTGGGGGGGAAGGACGACACCTTCTGCCCCCTGGGGTTCACACTGCCGCTGGGGGGAAAGGACGACACCTTCTGCCCCCTGGGGTTCACACTGCCGCTGGGGGGAAAGGACGACACCTTCTGCCCCCTGGGGTTCACACTGCCGCTGGGGGGAAAGGACGACACCTTCTGCCCCCTGGAGGGCCGGTAGAGAGACCTCGGTCCCATCTCTACCTGCCATCTGGAGGTCATCCCAGGACCAGTCAATGAAGTCTGGTTCTGCTTGTCGAGTAGGTTGGGGCTGCACAAGGCTGAGCAGGTGTTGGTAGTCCTGCTCCAGCTCCCACTCTCTCGTTACCAGGTGGGTCATGTCTTTGCTCACCTCGCCTTCGTCATCCCAGACATACATGCCCATCCGGTAGTCGTAGATGTCCCAAAACCTAGACCCCTCCGTGCTGCCAAGATCAATATCGTCCTCCAAGGCATCCCATAATAAACCCGGGCCATCATAATCATCCCCCTCCGGTAAGTCGTGTTCAGCCGTCCAGGGGGTAAGTCGAACGGTATACCACCAGAGGGCCTGGTATGCGTTGTCTAGCCAGATCTCTCGCCATACCAGGGTCTCTAGTCTTGTCACCCACTCATCCAGGGGCTGCTCTCCCAATAGATACATCCGCATCGCCACACGCTTCTGTAGCCGCTGCTCATCACTGGGGAGACTCTCACCTCGCCGCCATTGGGCATCTTGCAGGGCATCATACCAGAGTTCCATTCTGTCTGTCTCCCTGTAGTCTGCGGCCTCCTTCTCATCCTCATCATGGAACGCTGTCCAAAAACTAGCCGGTTCCATCCTGCTGTAGCCAGGGGCGCTGTACGGATACTAGCGTTGCCCTCAATTTGTACTCCAAGGAATGGTGTCTCCTGTAGCTGTCCTTCTGACCGTGGGAACAATTCCACCACTTGCCAACAAATGTAACGGAGCAGGAACACGCAGTCCAAAATCTCCGCTGGTATACGATAACATACCCACGAGGCACTACAGTTTCACCATCCCCGACCTCCCATATTGGACGACACACAATTTGGGAGTCAAATGAATACTGACTTTATTTTGTTATTGCAGAAATATTTATACATCTCTTCCCACAGGCAATCCACATCCCCCATATTTGGCTGCACAATACACATAAAGAGAACAATAGGTGGGTCACACCTCCCTGGCAACTTTGATACAATCAGACATTGATTCAATTACACCTCTTTGTTCTTATCAGAGAATTAAAACACTTTGGAAAATGCAAGGATCCTTTACAACTTTCTTATCCCTTGAATCTCTGTAATAGGATTATCTATTAGCCTAGGTCTGCAAAAGTCTGGCTAATATTCTGCAGAGCATCAACCAGCATACATATTGTAGGATCATATTTTAACCAAGAATAATCATAAAACAGGGTAAAACAGTGATGGGTTCCGTTACAGTAATATTGTCAATAGTTTTGCTCTGATATAGATATGATGATTGATATATGTAAATCAATATATATATATATATATATATATATATATATATATATATATATATATTTGTAAGGCAGTTCCATGTTTTTTCTTGCAATTTAGACATGTACTGTGTCTTTAATTGCTTTATACATCTTGCAGCAACACTTTTAATATTAACATTAGCATGACCAGTCATTGGAAACTGTTGTGCAATTAATTAAAATGTCTTTCCATGCCTTCCTATGCTTTTAAAGTACAGTATTGTGTATTTAATAGCTTTACAGCTTTAATAAGTGTTTGAAAAAAACCTTGCGAGTCCTATTTAGTACTCACAATATGTTTGACAGAAATGTGATACTTTTTTCAGTTTTGGGTCATATTTTTTTGCGTTCTAGCGCTACAAGTCTAATAGAGTATTGCTTTTGTGTAACTTGAATTTTGTAGAGCTCATAATATTCGAGCTGTGCTAAAACCAATGGAGTTCTAAAGCCATAGCATTTGTGGCAGGGAATTTGTAATCGGATTGAGAGTAACTGATAGAATATGTGGCAATTTTCAGAGTGGTTTTAAGTGTGTGTAACTTTGAGAATTGGGCAATAGAATAGGGCCCATAGTTGTTACTATCACATTTGTATCATTTAGTGAATCTGGTGTATGTTTCATTCAGGAGAAGGTATATATTTTAATTGGTGTTACATTATTTACATTTTTTACTTTGATTTCCCCAGCACTTCGCTTATTTTAATGGTTATAAATAAAGATGATTATTTTAATTACTTTCCTAACTTAATTCTAGAATATAAAGTCTGTTACTAGTTTTGTGCATGACCTGTGGCCATTCATTGGAATTATTTAATAATTTTGTATTACTCTATAATTGGTTTCAGTACAAGTAGTGGCATCCATAACCATTATAAATGCATTGTATTTAGTGTTAACCTTGCTGTTCTCAGTCATGCTATAGATCGTGTCATTGCTTAGAACACTACATTGTATTAAAGTTCCATGTGTTCTTTTTCAGTTATTGGGATTGCTCAGACAAAAACATTTCTTGTTTTATGTAGACTTTTTTATACTAGATCAATTGTCACTCCTTTGATGGTTTTGTCTGACGTATGCAAACTTCTCACCATTTCTGTGAAGATTTTCAGGAGGTAATAAGCTTTAAAGGTTGCTATTACCCCCTGGTATATAGGTTGCAAAACTGATGTAGAGTTTTGTGGCATGTAAACAATACTGATACCCAAAGGTGTTATGACCTCATCAATGTTTGCAGAATGGCCAGGAGTATTGTCCAAGAGAAGAAGAGGATTGGCTGGTAAATTATTCTCTTGGCAATAATGGAGCACAGTAGGGCAAAAAATATGTGTGTACCAATTCAAGAACTTTTCTTCCATCACCCAAGCCTTCTTTTTCAATTTCAAGTAGACTGGCAACATGGGTTCGTTAAGGCATTTGAGAGTTTGTGGTGCCTGTGAATGGTACACCAACATTGGTTTTAGTTTTAATGTGACAAAGACATCTGCACCCATCATAAGTGTTAGCCTGTCTTTTGCAGCCTTGAAAACTGGTGCAAACTGCTCTTCATGAGTTGTGAAGGTTCGTGATGGAATTTTTTTCTGATACAACCTTGTCTTATCAGTATTAAAAATTAGATCAGCCTGGATTACTACCCTCCTCTGCAATGGCTTGAAACTCTTGTTAAGATCTTTGACTTTGCCTTATCAGTAACAACATCTTCGGTCAACTGAATGCTTTTTTGATTTGTCCTCCACCCAAAATTACATTTTTTTTTTTCGAAAAGTATTCTGCTGTGACTTATTAATGTTGTCCCTATTGTTGTAGTTTTTTGCATTGACTGTCTTATCTGCATTTATCATTATCGTAGTCACAGTCGATGGAGGAAATTTCATAATTTTACACACATTAGAACATGTGTGGCCCTGTTCCATTTTACAAATTATCTCCATCTTCTTTTCCAATTACAGGGATCTATGTGATCTTTTAGCAACAATTGCAGCTTTGTTTTATAGGTTTTTGTGGCTTTCTGCTTTTATAGTTACATTTTTCTGCTTTTCCCTCTGTTATGTTTTTGCCTTTATCACTTTTTCTCTCCATTTCTGTTTTCTTTACTTACAGTGCCTTGCAAAAGTATTCACCACCTTGACTTTTTACCTATTTTGTTACATTACAGCTTTAAGTTCAATGTTTTGTTAATCTGAATTTTATGTGATGGATCAGAACACAATAGTCTAAGTTGGTGAAGTGAAATAAAAATAAATAAATACATAAAACTATTTTTTAGAAATAGAAAACAGAAAACTGGCATGTGTGTATGTTTTCACCCCCTTTGTTATGAAGCCCCAAAAAAGCTCTGGTGTAACCAATTACCTTCAGAACTCACATAATTTGAAATGATGTCCACCTGTGTGCAATCTAAGTGTCACATGATCTGTCATTACATATACACACCTTTTTTGTAAGGCGCCAGAGGCTGCAACACCTAAGCAAGATGCACCACTAACCAAACCCTGCCACGAAGATCAAGGAACTCTCCAAACAAGTAAGGGACAATGTTGTGGAGAGGTACAAGTCAGGGTTAGGTTATAAAAAAAAATCCAAATATTTGATATACAGGGATATTCTTGAGCAAAACCTGTACCACTCTGTGCGTGATTTGTTGTGTAAATGAAAGGATGCAAATCCTCAAACAATCCATGTTAATTCCAGGTTGTGAGGCAACAAACCACGAAGAATGCCAAGGGGGTGAATACTTTTGCAAGGCACTGTAAATAGTGTTTTTTTGCATGTGACAGAGCATTCTGGTTACAATCTAAAAACTTAGGGCCGATTCAATTGCAAGCCCGTAGTAGGCCGTATGTCTGAAGGTGTGTTGCAGGCTCCCATTAGTCTCTGATTATGATGCAATTCAAATGCTAAAGCCCGCAAGTTACTGTTTAAAAGCCGAAACCGTAAACCATGCACTGGTTCGTAGCAGTTCAGGGTGGAACTTGATCAATTAAGCAAGCCCATAACCACCCATTTCTAATCAGTCAATAGAAAATGAGACTGTCATTATTATGGCAGTAAAACATGGAGGTTAAATGTTAATCAATTCGGTTCGGGGGTCCGATATGCGATCAGACTCGCAAACCGGCAAAATAAAAAATTATGAAAATGAATGCCAATACTGTTCTAGTTCATATAGGTGGCCTGATATGTATTAACTCATTGATACCCAAGATCGATTTAACCCTGAAATTAAACCTAAAAATAAATAAAATGTCCTGATGATTTGCGAGCTTGAGACTGTTGTGCAATTAATTCTAATTTCTATCATCGCGTTTCCGTTATTTACAATGCAGTAGTGCTTTTTTATTTGCAGTTACAGGGCTACGAATAGGTGTTAAACCCCCTTGTGGGTCCTCTCTAGCACTCGTAGGATTCTCTCCTTCATTTGCCATTTATGGGTGTGAAACCATTTGCAGGCTTGGGGAAATTGAGCAATTGAATAGCGATTTGCGATTTTAGCCGTTGTAACTCTTGCGAAAGTGAAAAATTAAAGGCTTCGGGAGGCCATAAGTAAAGGGTTTAACCATTGCAATTTTTTCAAGGCCGCAGCTCATAATCCGTTTGGAGCCTTCAAAAAGACGCCAATTGAGTAACAAGTGAACTTGTAACCTCACTTATGGTGGATGGAGCGAGAGCTCAATTGAATCTGGCTCTTACTTTTTTTCTTTCAGTTGTATTTATTTATTGAAATAAGAGTATTTTTTTGCATTTATTTATTTACATGTGTAAACCTTCCCCCCTGATCACACACACCATCTAAAATAAAGGTGTGTGCCTCTCAGCCTATCAGTGCACTACACTGCTCGGACCTTTTGTGTTTATCGCACGCCAGCCGTGTCCGAGCAGTGTATTGGGTTGTATGACTCAGGTTGGGGTGCAGATGCCCATTGCTGTCATGCCTTCTTGTGCATCTTGCTGGGTCTGTCTCGGGTTGGATTACCAGTCTTGTGCATTATCCCTGGGGTTTGTCTCTACTTGCAGTGTCAGTCGGGTGCCTTATGCCTATGGTTTCCTGAATTTCTCTTCTAGTAGTAGAGCTGCAATAATTCTGAGACATGCAGAGTGGATTCCTTGGATTGTAGATACCTAGTCTTGTGCCTTATCCCTGGGGTTCTGTGTGCCAAACTTTTACCTTATCCTTGGGTTTTTCTGTGTTCTCTTAGTGGAGTAGATGTGCAATATTCCTGGGAGAGGCAGAATGGGTTTATTGCAGACACTTAGTCTTGTGCATTTTCCCTGGGGTTTGTCTCTGGTTGGGATACCAGTCTTGTGCATTATCCCTGGGTTCTGTCTCTGCTTAAGGTCCCGGTCTTGTGCCTTATCTTTGGGTTCTTTATGCCTGCCTGGAGCAGATCAGACTGCAGACAGAGCAGGGAACCTGGCACAGCTTTAAGTGCGCACTTGGTTGGCGTGCGATAAACACGAAAGTTGATGATTTAGTACTGGTCTATGGGGGGAGTCTGTGACTCACAGAGCTTCCCCCAGCACAAGCTGCTACATATGGACCCTCAGAGTCCTGTCAATCATCCCATGTGATCAATGAGCAGTTCAGCCAACCACAAGCAGAGCATAGGCACAGGAGTGGAAATGTCCAAATTGGGCCCAAAGTGTCAATATTTGCCTTTAACCTCATGGGCATGGAGTTCACCAGAGCTTCACAGGTTGCCCCTGGAGTCCTCTTCCACTTCTCCATAATGACATCACAGAGCTGGTGGATGTTAGAGACCTTGCACTCCCCCATCTTCCGTTTGAGGATGCCCCACAGATGCTCAATAGGGCTGACATGCTTGGCCAGTCTATCCCGTTTACCTTAAGCTTCTTTAGCAAGGCAGTAGTCGTCTTGGAGGTGTGTTTTGGGTCATTTTGGAATACTGCCCTGCGACCCAGTCTCTGAAGGGAGGGTATCATGCTCTGCTTCAGTATGTCACAGTACATGTTGGCATTCATGGTTCCCTCAATGAACTGTAGCTCCCCAGGGCCGTCAGCACTCATGCAGGCCCAGGCCATGACACTCCCACCACCAAAAGTATACATCTATACTGAGGAAAGGTAGTTGAAATAATCCTTAAATGACAGAAAAACGGATAAGGCACAAAGAGCACAAAAACACTGATATTAGATGAAACCCTGAGTTTGAACGTAAAAATCAATGAAGAGAGAGTGAAGGCAGCATCTAACATCATCAGGTAAATGCATATAGAGGGAATCAACACAACATATTATAGAAAACAAATATACACATATACAGTTGCAAGCAAAAGTATGTGAACCCTTTGGAATGATATGGATTTCTGCACAAATTGGTCAAAAAATGTGATCTGATCTTCATCTAAGTCACAACAATAGACAATCACAGTCTGCTTAAACAAATAACACACAAAGTATTAAATGTTGCCATGTTTTTATTCAACACACCATGTAAACATTCACAGTGCAGGTGGAAAAAGTATGTGAACCCTTGGATTTAATAACTGGTTGAACCTCCTTTGGCAGCAATAACTACAACCAAACGTTTCCTGTAGTTGCAGATCAGATGTGCACAACGGTCAGGAGTAATTCTTGACCATTGCTCTTTACAGAACTGTTTCAGTTCAGCAATATTCTTGGGATGTCTGGTGTGAATCGCTTTCTTGAGGTCATGCCACAACATCTCAATCGGGTTGAGGTCAGGACTCTGACTGGGCCACTTCAGAAGGCGTATTTTCTTCTGTTTAACCCATTCTGTTGTTGATTTACTTCTATGCTTTGGGTCGTTGTCCTGTTGTAACACCCATCTTCTGTTGAGCTTCAGCTGGTGGACAGATGGCCTTAAGTTCTCCTGCAAAATGTCTTCATAAACTTGGGAATTCATTTTTCCTTCGATGATAGCAATCTGTCCAGGCCCTGACGCAGCAAAGCAGCCCCAAACCATGATGCCCCCACCACCATACTTCACAGTTGGGATGAGGTTTTGATGTTGGTGGGCTGTGCCTCTTTTTCTCCACACATAGTGTTGTGTGTTTCTTCCAAACCACTCAGCTTTAGTTTTATCTGTCCACAGAATATTTTGCCAGTACTGCTGTGGAACATCCAGGTGCTCTTGTGCAAACTGTAAACGTGCAACAATGTTTTGCTTGGATAGCAGTGGCTTCCTCTGTGGTATCCTCCCATGAAATCCATTCTTGTTTAGTGTTTTACATATCGTAGATTCGCTAACAGGGATGTTAGCATATGCCAGAGACTTTTGTAAGTCTTTAGCTGACACTCTAGGATTCTTCTTCACCTCATTGAGCAGTCTGCGCTGTGCTCTTGCAGTCATCTTTACAGGACGGCCACTCCTAGGGAGAGTAGCAGCAGTGCTGAACTTTCTCCATTTATAGACAATTTGTCTTACCGTGGACTGATAAACAGCAAGGCTTTTGGAGATACTTTTATAACCCTTTCCAGCTTTATGCAAGTCAACAATTCTTAATTGTAGGTCTTCTGAGAGCTCTTTTGTGTGAGGCATCATTTACATCAGGCAATGCTTCTTGTGAAAAGCAAACCCAGAACATTGATTGGACTCCAGTTGGCTGACAACTCACTCCAATTAGCTTTTGGAGATGTCATTAGTCTAGGGGTTCACATACTTTTTCCACCTGCACTGTGAATGTTTACATGGTGTGTTCAATAACAACATGGTAACATTTAATTATTTTTGTGTTATTAGTTTAAGCAGAGTGTGATTGTCTTTTGTTGTGACTTAGATGAAGATCAGATCACATTTTATGACCAATTTGTGCAGAAATCCATATCATTCCAAAGGGTTCACATACTTTTGCTTGCAATTGTAGATTTATGTGTATACAGTGCCTTGCAAAAGTATTCACCCCCATTGGCATTTCTCTTGTTTTGTTGCCTCACAATTTGGAATTAACATGGATTGTTTGAGTATTTGCATTATTTAATTTACAGAACATGCCCACAACTTTGAAGATGCTTTTTTTAATTGTGATGCAAACCACAAATAGGACAAAATAAAAAAGTCAATGTGCATAACTATTCACCCCCTAAAGTCAATACTTTATTACTAGAGCCACCTTTTGCGGAAATTGCAACTCCAAGTCGCTTTGGATAAGTCTCTATGAGCTTGCCACATCTTACCACTGGGATTTATGCCCACTCCTCCTTGCAAAACTGCTCCAGCTCCTTCAAGTTGGATGGTTTGCGCTTGTGAACAGCAATCTTTAAGTCTGACCACAGATTTTCTATTGGATTGAGGTCTGGGCTTTGACTAGGCCATTCCAACACATTTACATGTTTCCCCTTACACCACTCAAGTGTTGCTTTAGCAGTGTGTTTGGGGTCATTGTCCTGCTGGAAGGTGAACCTCCGTCCTAGCCTCAAATCACGCACAGAGTGGTACAGGTTTTGCTCAAGAATATACCTGTATTTAGCAGCATCCATCTTTCCCTCAACTGTGACCAGTTTCCCAGTCCTGGCTGCTGAAAAATGATGATATTCTTTGGGTGATGTGTTGGGTTTGCGCCAGACATAGCGTTTTCTTTGACGGCCGAAAAGTTAAATTTTAGTCTCATCAGACCAGAGCACCTTCCTCGATACATGTTAGGAGTCTCCCACATGCCGTTTGGCAAACTCAAAAAAAAACGATTTTGTTTTTTTGTTGAAAGTAATGGCTTTCTTCTGTCCACTTTGCCATAAAGCCCAACTTTATGGAGCGTACGGCTTATTGTCGTCCTATGTATAGATACTCCAGTCTCTGCTGTGGAACTCTGCAGCTCCTCCAGGGTTACCTTAGGTATCTTTGCTGCCTCTCTGATTAATTTCCCTCCTTGCCCATTCCGTGAGTTTTGGTGGGCGACCGTCTCTTGGCACGTTTGCTGTTGTGCCATGTTCTTTCCATTTGGTTATGATAGATTTGATGGTGCTCCTGGGGATCATCAAAGATTTAGATATTTTTTTATAACCTAACCCTGACTTGTACTTCTCAACAACATTGTCCTTTACTTGTTTGGAGAGTTCCTTGGTCTTTATGGCAGTGTTTGGTTAGTGGTGCCTCTTGCTTAGGTGTTGCAGCCTCTGGGGCCTTTCAAAAAAGGTGCGTATATGTAATGACAGATCATGTGACTCTTAGATTGCACACAGGTGAACATCAATTTACTAATTTTGTGACTTCTGAAGGTAATTGGTGGCACCAGAGCTTATTATGGCCTTCATAACGAAGGGGGTGAGTACATACGGACATGCCAATTTTCAGTTTTCTATTTCTAAACAATAGTTTTATGTATATATTTTTCTCATTTCACTTCACCAACTTAGACTATTGTGTTCTGATCCATCAAATAAAATTCAGATTAACAAAACATTGAACTTAAGGCTGTAATGTAACGAAATACGTAAAAAGTCAAGGGGGGTGAATACTTTTGCAAGGCCCTGTATATGTTTGGTCTGGGCCTGCATGAGTGCTGCTGACACTGGGGAGCTACAGTTCATTGAGGGAACCATGAATGCCAACATGTACTGTGACATACTGAAGCAGAGCATGATCCCCTCCCTTCAGAGACTGGGCCGCAGGGCAGTATTCCAAAATGATAACGACCCCAAACACACCTCCAAGACGAACACTGCCTTGCTAAAGAAGCTGAAGGTAAAGGTGATGGACCGGCCAAACATGTCACCAGGAGTGGAAGAGGACTCCAGTGGGTAAAGGCAGTGCTGGAAAATAATGATGGCCACACAAAATATTGACACGCTCTTCTTGCCTCTTCAGAAAATCCAGAGATCCGCCGCGGTCTTGTAGCCACAGATCCTGAAATTGCAACTGTGCTTATTCCAGCTTGGATCTTGAGGCTCGGATCGATAGACCTTAAGATGACATCGGCCTCACAACGTCAAGGTAAGATGGCCCATGCATCACACACATCTCTATTAGCTAGGGGTCATCAGGGTCAGGATCCTTTTTTTTGCTGGGTTAAAGGGATTGATAGATGAACATAGAGTAGCGTTATCTGACAAGGATTGTGCTAGGGATGCTGGATTGGTAGCTAAAGCATGGGTAGACAGGCTGGTACAGGACAGTACCGGGACTGGCACAGTAGCGCACTGCGCTCCAGCGACGGTGCAGCTCCAGTTGGGATGGTCCATCCGGCAGGGTCAGGGCTTAGGGATTCCATCCCTGTATCCGACTGTTCCCTCATGGCTACATTGGTATTCTCCCTAGATATTCTCCCGAGGAATTAATATTTAATTTTTCCCTTTGAGACGATTGGCTAAGTCTCACTTGTTTTTTTTTTCCTGTTTGCCTTCCTCTGGATTAATTAATAATTAAAAATAAAATAAAAAATAAAACAAAAAATAATTGATTAATAATAATTAACAACTAACTCATTAATATTTAATCTGCATATTGCAGATCAGAGGAGATCTTAAAAGGTTGAACTTGATGGACTGAAAGTCTTTTTTCAACCTAAATTACTATGTAACTATGTAATAACCTAGGGACTCACCTGACACAAGAGATGAAGGAACGGATATGGAGGAGGGAGTTCATTGAGATCTTCTCGCTCCCTATGTCGTGCATGGTTGGTCAGTAATCGGGGTGAAGGGGGTTCGTTAATGGCAAAGGTTGATGTGGAATCATCCTTCCGTCTGTTACTGGTCAACCCTTGCAGTCACCACCTATTGGGCTGTTGTTTTGAAGGAATGTACCATGTGGACTGTGTTTGCCAATGGGGTGTTCCATCTCTTGTGCATACTTCGAGACATTCAGCATATTTCTGCAGTGGGTCACGGGCCTAGTTTCAGGGTTTTCCAGCACGGTTCATTACCTGGATTTATGTTTGTAGGTCCGGCGGAGCAGGACACCTGCCGGGTTCTTCTGCCCATGTTTGAAGCAATTGCACGGTTATTCGGGTCCCCTTGGCACAGGACAATCTATCCTAGGGAAGTTACATTTTGCATGCCGTATCATACCGATGGGCAGGATATTTAGCAGGAGACTTGCCCTGGCGACAACTGGGGTAAAATGAACACACCATTTCATCAGGGTATCTGCTCCAATGAAGGACGATGTGAAGGTATGGTTGGATTTTTTGCGCAACTTCAATGGGAAGAATCTTATTTACCCGCATACGCTATCCAATATGCCTTTACAACTTTACACGGATGCATCGGGACAATACAGCTTTGGAGCTTATTTCAAAGGGAATTGGTGTGTCGGCAAGTTGGGTTGAAGCAGGTCTGATCGTGAATTTGGCGTTCTTGGATTTATTCCCCATTGTGGTTGCGGTAAGTATTTGGAGTGACAGGTTTAGGGACCATCAGATTGTTTTTCAGACGGATAACATGACGATGGTTCATGCCATTAACAACACCACTGCTTCATCTGTGCCGGTTATAAGCCTTATTCAGCACTTGGTCTTGAGTTGCCTTCATTTAAACATATGGTTTCAGGCCAACCATGTGCCCGGGTCTCGGAATGGTATTGCTTATGCCCTTTCTCATTTCCAGTGGGAGCGCTTCCGGCATCTGGTGGTGGAGTGTGGAGCGCAGAAATAACGTGCCTGGTACGTAGCTACCTGGCACCAGCAACTTGAGCAGCATACAGGAAGGTTTGGCTACGGTGGAATGAGTTGGTTAAGCTAGCCAGGGGTGCTGACTCAAAGGATAAGAGGACAACTGTCTTATTGTAGTACTTGCTGAGGTGCAAGAGTGATGGCGACCTTAACTTATATGTTCAAGTTGGCCGGGCAAAAGGACCTGACAAAAGTCTTTGTCATTAAGCGAGTGGTAAGCGGCATGTTTAAGGGTGTTCCCTTGCAGGATGCCCTGTGCTGGAGGAAGTATGCCGCTATCCTTCCGAAACCCTGTTTTTCCATACTAACTATTCCCTGGGCTTTTAAAGAGCATTTAGAGTCGGGGAGCTGGTTGCGGCTTGCAGGCGGGGTTCTGGGGCCCTACAACTAGCGGATGTCAGCCTTCAGTGGGAGAGTATGCTAATATGGCTAAGGAAGTCCAAAACTCATCAGGAGGGAAAAGGGAAGGAGATTATCCTTCATAGAATTGGGACTGTTGTCCTGCTGATGGTGTTAACAACTATTTGCTACAGCATCCGTACTGTCCCAGGTCACTGCTGGTTCATGAGGATGGCCTTGCCCTCTCACGGTTGAAATTATCTGAAGTGCTGAAAATTTGTTTGCATCGCTTCGGGTTGGACGAGAGGTAATTTGGTATGCACTCCTTCCGCATTGGGGTAGCCACCATGGCGCTGGAGGCAGTGGTTAAGAGAATTGGAAGGTGTGAGTCAAAACATTTCAGAGCTATGTGGTACTTCGTGGTACTCCGCCACAAGAAGTTTGAGGATAAGAGGGAGGATTCATGGTTTCTGTCTGATGGGGTGCATCTGACGCAGATTGGGCTGGAACTTATGATGTTGGAGTTTAAGGAAGATATTCAGCGGCCAGGGCTTGCTGGGGGGGGGTTCGCAGGTGTGAAAGGGTTTCCGCCCCATCTCTGTGCAGGTTAGGGAAGTTGCCGGGCCAGTGGTACTGAAAAAGAGGCATGGTATGGTAAAGAGTAAGTGGGCCCATAGGCGCATGCACAGGGGCAAGAGCTTACTTCTGCTGGCCGGGGCTCCTCCCATTTGTTTACTACTATGTTTGTTTACATGGTATGTATTTAAATAATGATGCTGTTTACCCCACACCAGTTTCTGTATTATTTATGATATGAATGAGCCATATGGATCCTGCTGGGGTCAGGAAATATTTAGTTGTATCCTTTTTCACTGGAAATCCACAAAATGTTTCTTATACTCTCCTCGCTGAGCCACATTTGCAATATACACAAAAGCACCTAATACTGTACTATTATAAAGTGTTTACCATACCAAAGTGCCCATTGTAGATAAAGTGCCAGTGTATTTATCTTCAACAATTTTAAAGAAGAAAAGAAAAATATAACTATGAGGTTATATTATCACATGATAAAAAGTGCAATAATGCAAAACTTGTGCAATATATATTAACGGATGGACTAATTAAATGTATTTAACTATGGTAACAAACATGTTTTAGATGTATTTCTGTACCTTAATTGTTTCCCAAAAGACAAGCAAAATATTACTTATCTTTTAAACTAAAGACCAATCTGACTCTTTCACTCTTTGAGAATTCAGCTCACTTTTTCAGTTCTATTGCCCAAATCTTTAGGATATCTTCTGCTTCCTTTAGGTGTTAAATTATCAATTTTATGAAGAAACCCCATAATGAGAAGCCAACAGGTGCTAGAGAGTACCCGAAAGGTCCTATATGTAATATAAATGCAAATATACACACACTACTGTACAAATCATAAAGGGAAAGTGATGTTAGTATTAGAATTAACAGCACAACATTCTGAAGCTCGCAAATCGGCAATATAAAATATTTAATTTCATGTTTAATTTCTGTATTATATTGATCCCGGCAATCAATGTGTTAATACATATAATGGAACTTGCATGTAATAGAATATCATATTTACGGCTTTATCAATATTGCATAATTTCTTGGAATGTGGGTCCGATTGTACCCAGTAATTGAAACCCATAAGACTTTGAAATCTAAAGCCCATTTTTCAGTGACGTAATGCTGGCGATCTCTTTTACCATTGGCTTTGTCTGAACCCCGTAATTACGGGTTTGACTAATTGATCGTGTGCACGGCCGCAAATCCGACAGTGCTAGAAAGGTTTACGGGTTTGCTTTTGCTTATCTTTTAAAATCCATTGTGTATTCTTGTATTACTAGGAAATTACCCGTCAAAAATTACAGGAATAAAATTGTAAACCTGGCAATGCTGTTTGCCACACAATGCGAGGCTATGGGCCCTCGAAGCACCTTCGGTGCTCATCGCGAGCTCCGCGCTGACCGCTCATCACATGTCTTGCAATGAGCGCCTTCAGTGCGCCTTTGGCGCTCATTGCAAGGCTCTCCCCTGTGTACTTTATAGGCCTCGCGCTTGAGCTCCTTTGGCGATCTTCGCAAGCCTCTCCCCCATGTAGTTTAGGGGCCTCGCAATGAGTGTTCAATGCAGCCTTAGTTCCACGGGCCTCGCGATAAGCACTAATTGGAGCCTAAGTCCTGCGGGCCTCGCCATAAGCACCTGTGGCGCTCATCGCAAGACCTGGAGTGCTACGAATAGGTGTTTAACCCCCTTGCGGGTCCTCTCTAGCACTCGTAGGATTTTCTCCTTCATTTGCCATTTACGATTGTGAAAACATTTGCGGGCTTGGGGAAATTGAGCAATTGAATAGCGATTTGCGATTTTAGCCTTGCAAAAGTAAAAATCAAAGGCATCGGGAGGCTGTAAGTTACGGGTTTAACCATAGCAATATTTTCAAGGCCGTAACTCGTAACCTGTTTGGAGCTCTTAAAAATGCCAATTGAATAGCAAATTAACTTGCAACCTCACTTACAGGCTACCGGATCATCTGAATCCTCAATTGAATGGGGCTCAAAGTGTTTTTTTTTCCATTATGAGATAAGCCCCATTTACTTCCTATGCTGTGCTTGGAAACTATCATGGTGATGAGAATTTGGGAGAACCTTATATTATTCTGAGAGTGAATGTTTGGGGCTCAAGCCAAACCGAACTTCTGCAAAGCTTATTGGTGTGGTCTTTGGAAGAACCTGCTAAGATATAACCCTGCTGGAGATATAACCCTCTAAAAAGGAAAAGCAATTAGGAAGAGAGCACAAGATCTTCACACAAAACTCTCAATCGCTGCTGAAATGTTTTATGGTGGATTTTGATCACATCTGTTGAGAATATAGGACTGAAAATGAAAGGACTTGTGTGTGTTTCTTTAGGAGCAATACTCTAGAAAATATTCTGCTAATTACAATTAGCCACAGCAACCAATTACAAGTCTGATATGTTTTGCCACTAAACTCTCTACTGTCAAATACTTTTAATAGTGGTTTAATTTCAATTAATCCTGATTTTTTGTGACATTTTTGTCAAAAGGTGTAAAAATACAAAATTCCT
Source organism: Discoglossus pictus (assembly GCA_027410445.1). Classification (NCBI taxonomy): domain Eukaryota; kingdom Metazoa; phylum Chordata; class Amphibia; order Anura; family Alytidae; genus Discoglossus; species Discoglossus pictus. The sequence goes on from CM050167.1 coordinate 379,944,354, forward strand.
CCGCCTTGTCTCCAAATCAGCCCCTCTCCAGCTTTTCTTTCTAGAAAAAAAAAGAGCTCTGAAAAAAACCCATTATAAGACCATGCAATATATATTAATGGATGGACTAATTAAATGTATTTAACTATGGTTATAAACATTTTTTAGATGTATTTCTGTACCTTAATTATTTCCCAAAAGACAAGCAAAATATTACTTACTTTTTAAACTAAAGACCAATCTGAATCTAATAAAGACTATTTCACTCTTTGAGAATTCAGCTCACTTTTTCAGTTCTATTGCCCAAATCTTTAGGGTATCTTCTGCTTCCTTAAATTATCAATTTTATGAAGAAACCCCATAATGAGGAAGCCAACAGGTGCTAGAGAGGACCCGAAAGGGGCTAAAAGTCCTATATGTAATATAAATGCAAATATACACACACTACTGTACAAATCATGAAGGGAAAGTGATGTTAGTATTAGAATTAACAGCACAACATTCTGAAGCTCGCAAATCTGCAATATAAAATATTTAATTTCATGTTTAATTTCTGTGTTATATCGATCCAGCAATCAATGTGTTAATACAAATAATGGAACTCTCATGTAATAGAATATCATATTTACGGCTTTATCAATATTGCATTATTTCTGGAATGTGGGTCCGATTGTACCCAGTGATTGAAACCCGTAAGACTTTGAAGTCTAACTCTCATTTTTCGGTGACGATCTCTTTTACCATTGGCTTTGTCTAAACCCTGTAATTACGGGTTTGACTAATTGATCGTGTGCACGGCCGCAAATCCGACGGTGCTAGAAAGATTTACGGGTTTGCTTTTGCCTATCTTTTCAAATCCATTGTGTATTCTTGTATTACTAGGAAATTGCCCGTCAAAAAATTACAGGAATAAAATTGTAAACCTGGCAATGCTGTTTGCCACACAATGCGAGGCTATGGGCCCTCGAAGCACCTTCGGTGCTCATTGCGAGCTCCGCGCTGAGCGCTCATCAATGTGCGCCTTCAGTGCACTTTTAGCGATCTTCGCAATCCTCTCCCCCCGTGTAGTTTAGCGGCCTCGCAATGAGTGTTCAATGCAGCCTTAGTTCCACGGGCCTCGCGATAAGCACCTACGGAGCTCATTGCGAGCCCTGTAATGAGCACCTTTGGCACTAATTGGAGCCTAAGTCCTGCGGGCCTCGCCATAAGCACCTGTGGAGCTCATTGCAAGACCTGGAGTGCTACGAATAGGTGTTTAACCCCCTTGCGGGTCCTCTCTAGCACTCGTAGGATTTTCTCCTTCATTTGCCATTTACGGGTGTGAAAACATTTGCGGGCTTGGGGAAATTGAGCAATTGAATAGCGATTTGCGATTTTAGCCTTGCAAAAGTAAAAATCAAAGGCATCGGGAGGCTGTAAGTTACAGGTTTAACCATCGCAATATTTTCAAGGCCGTAACTCGTAACCTGTTTGGAGCTCGCAAAAAGAAGCCAATTGAATAGCAAATTAACTTGCAACCTCACTTACGAGCTACCATCTGAATCCTCAATTGAATGGGGCTCAAAGTGTTTGTTTTTTTCATTATGGGAGTAAGCCCCATTTATTTCCTATGCTGTGCTTGGAAACTATCCTGATGATGAGAATTTGGGAGAACCTGATATCATTCTGAGAGTGAACGTTTTGGGCCCAAGCCAAACCGAACTTCTGCAAAGCTTATTGGTGTGGTCTTTGGAAGAACCTGCTAAGATATAACCCTGCTGGAGATATAACCCTCTAAAAAGGAAAAGCGTTTAGGAAGAGAGCACAAGATCGTCACACAAAACTCTCAATCGCTGCTGAAATGTTTTATGGTGGATTTTGATCACATCTGTTGAGAATATAGGACTGAAAATAAAAGGACTTGTGTGTGTTTCTTTAAGAGCAATACTCTAGAAAATATTCTGCTAATTACAATTAGCCACAGCAACCAATTACAAGTCTGATATGTTTTGCCACTAAACTCTCTACTGTCAAATACTTTTAATTGTGGTTTAATTTAAATTAATCCTGATTTTTTGTAACATTTTTGTCAAAAGGTGTAAAAATACTAAATTCATCCGCCTTGTCTCCAAATCAGCCCCTCTCCAGCTTTTCTTTCTAGAAAAAAAAAGAGCTCTGAAAAACCCCCATTATAAGACCACCCCTGCACTCTATATATGAGAAGTGCCCGTTAGCAGATAAAAAAAATATTTAATAAATCTGTGTTCAAAGCAAAAAATGGCTTAATGCCAGCTATATAATAGATGGGGTTAATGTTCTTTATTAAAGCACTGCTGTTTTCCTTGAAATAAGTTGTTCTACCAAAACACACAGTGGAGATTCCCACAGAGATTATTATTATTATTATTATTATCTCTCATTTATATCTCATTCTGTACAGCTGGGGTAAAACAATACAATATGTAATTTCACTGACTGATAGATTGGCTACAAACATATACCTAGGTGAAATTATAGAAATTATATTTATATCATAAGAATCTGACCAAAATCAGTCATTGCAAATGGTCTTTATGTAACAATAGTAAAAAAAAAAGGGTCCAGATTTCTGACAACTCATTTAAATCTCAAATTCCTCCTCTTTTAAATATATATATATATATATATATATATATATATATATATATATATATATATATATATATATATATATATATAGTAAATAAATAGTACATCTGTATTCACATTTGAATGTCTAAAACAAGTTAAAAAACCTGCTTCCAGCTCAGAATTCAGAGAAAAAAAAATGATTACACTGCATTCTGGGAAGCTAAGCTGGGACATGCAAATGTGCCCACAAATAAATAAATAAATAATGTAAATAATCATAGTATTGCAGTATATAGTGATAACTTTTTTATTGGACAAACTTATACATTTATTATGACAAACTTTCAAGAGATTATCTCCCTTTATCAAGTCAGAGGCAGTACTGAAAGGATGCACCAGGAAAAGGCAAAATATCTGTTCAGAGTTTAGGATGGGACACAGAGAAGAACACAGCAAAGCCACAATTAAGGGCCACAGTTTGAAGATAAGAAAAACATCAATTGAACGAGTCATAAAACATTTTGGTAATGAGACAAGAATCCTAAATCCATATTTAACCCAATATATTTTTAATAAAAAAAGTTAATGATTTTTAACTCAAAAGTTTTCCACTATTGATTTTCAGTATAGATTTTCAGGTTTTGGATGGAGTGATTCTTTTGGGTGAAATGGTGCCCAACAGTTCCTGTCTTTATTTTGCTTTTTTTTATGCTGTTCATTGGTCAATCTTCTGTTCACCAATGTTTGTCTCAGATTTGGTGGTTGCTTAAATGTAAGAATGGGAGGTTTGGGCAATATATGTTTCAATTCTGTATCCTCTCTTACTAGTGGCTGTAATGTGCCTTAAATGTTTTGCGTATCTCATCTACAGCTGGGTGGTATGTGGAACCAGTGGTTACTCTTCACAACTATATATATATATATATATATATATATATATATATATATATATAAAATCACTAATATAGTTGTATAGCTGTGTAGGGCTCGCAAAGTTGCGGGTTGTGCATGTGTATAGCAGAGGAGAGGGAGAAGAGGGAGAGACAGGAGAGGGAGAGGGAGGAAACAAACACAAGGGGAGAGACAGAGGAGAGGGAGAGGAGGGAAGAGACACAGGGGAGGGAGAGAGGGAAAGAGACGCAGAGCAGAGAGAGTGGGAAGATACATGGGGGGGCAGGGGGGATATACACAGGGAAGGGAGGAGGGGAGAGACACAGGGGAGGGAGAGGGGGAGGGAAGAGACACAGGGAAAGGAGAGGGGGATAGAGACACAGGGAAAGGAGAAGAGACACAGGGGAGGGAGAGAGGGAAAGACACACAAGGGAGGGAGAGGGGGAAGATACACAAGGGGGAGAGGGGAGAGACACAGGGGAGGGAGGAGGGGAGAGACACAGGGGAGTGGGGGAGGGAGGGAAGAGATACACAGGGGAGGGAGAGGGGGATAGAGACACAGGGCAGAGAGGGGGAAGTGAGGTGAGGGAGAGAGGAAGAGACAGGAGAGGGAGAGGGTGGAGAGAGGGACAGGGGATGGAGAGGGGGAGTGAAGACACAAATGGGAGGGAGACGGGGGGAGGAGACACAGGAGAGGAAGAAGAAGGAAGGAGACACAGGAGAGAGGGGGAAGAGACACAGGGGTGGGAGACGGGGGAAAGAGACACAGGGAAGGGAGAGGAGCAAGAGACTCAGGGGAGGGAGAGGGGGAAAGAGACCCCGGGGAGAGAGAGGGGGGTAAGAGACATAGGGGAGGGAGACTGAGAAGAGTCACACGGTAGGGGGAGGAAGAGACACATCAAACATTATCTCATCATTTCTGACAGTCAATTGACTAGTATACAATATTTTTGAGAAAGTAATAGACAAGAAAAGCTGAGAAAAAAAAAAGGAAGCGAGAAGTAAACACTAATTGCATTTAAAAGTTACATTTTTGTATTTTTTCATGCAAACATTTTTTTTTTCATACACTTCTAATTCTCCTCCATCAGATGCATTCATAATCCAGGAAACTTACATATCCCTTTAACTGCTCAGATGACTTATTAGTGCCACTCATCATGGCTCTGCTATATATTAAAGATTTCACACTACTTGGAAAGTGTAGTACATTTTTTATAACCATTAATTTTGAGTATTTTCCATGTGCAATTCCTGCTATTTGCCTGAATATTTATTCCCGTCTGACACTGATTTAATTATGGAATATTTGCAGTTTTTCTATTCTGTTAGTAAGTCTGATAAATTAGTTCTTAGTGGTACTTGCAGCATGAAAAATGATATATACGATTAGGTATGCTGTTAAAAAACAAACATAAATCATTCTTTTTATTTGCAGCATACAGATGGGTTTTAAAAATTGCATTTTGCCCATAACATATAAATGTGCATTTTATATGACTAATAGCTTAGTCTAACAAAACACAGCTGTACAGTATTAATATTGTTTCTGTTCTTTAAATCTGTCTAGCATTCTGCTATGTTGCTTAAATTTTCAATAAATCTTACAAAAAAAAGAAACAATAATTAACCGCAATAAACAAAAAAGCGGATCTGCGTAACGACTAGTAGTTCGATTAAAGAAGTAGTAAAACAAACAAATGAAAAACATAAACAATTGCATTCTAAAAATATTATAATATAATAAACAGATGCACAAAGGTAATGATATCTCTACCCTGGTAATAAGAAAAATGCAAGGATATATATATATATATATATATATATATATATATATATATATACATATGTAAATATTCAGTGCTGGAATCAATATTGCTGGAAGAAACATCGACAACCTCAGATAGATCGATGACAAGAAACAAGAGAGTGCAAAAGCTGGCCTGCTGCTCAACGTTAAAAAGACAAAAATCATGGCAAACAGCAATCTCACTTCCTGGCAAATAGACGGGGAAGAAGTGGAGGCAGTGACAGGTTTTATTTTCCTGGGAACCGAGATCTCTGCAGATGGTGACTATAGCCATGAAATTAGAAGACTTTTGTTTCCAGGGAGAAAAGCTATAGCAAGTCTGAACAAGCTAGTAAAAAGTAAATATTTTACACTATCAACAAAGGTCTGTGTTGTTCGAACTCTGGTATTCCCAGTCGTAACATATGGATCTGAGAGCTGCACCATAAAGAAGTCTGAGCTCCGGAGAATTAACGCTTTTGAATTTTGGACAAAACTGCTTAGAGACCCTTGGACTACAAGAAGATCCAATAAATCAGTACTTCAGAAAATCAAGACAAACTGTTCATTGGAGAGTTTAATCATAAGGCTGAAACTCAAATATTGAGTCCATATTATGAGGATTCCCTAGAGAAGACTCTCATAATGGGAAAGATTCAAGGCACAAGAAGAAGGGGAAGACATAGGTGCTGATGGATAGATTAATCACTGAAGCAATGAACATGAACTTGATGGAGCTCAGAGGGGCAGAGATGTACCTAGCGTACTGCGGTCCATAGGGTCACAGAGAGTCAGAAGTGACTAAACAACAATAGCAAATATATCATTATATTTTACTTAGATATTGTAAACATAATAATAATAATAATAATAAAAAACTACTTTAGTCTCTCGAAAACTTTTGTCTATACAATATAAGACAAAGAAAACTAAGTACTTAGACAGGGATCAAAGTATTGTATTAAATTAGAAAATGAATCATGAAACATTAGCTGTTTTGTAAGTCATGGGCATAAAAGCAGTTTAAGAGAAAGTCTTAATTTTAACAGACTGCAAGTGCATGGAGCTGCCATGACTGTAATTTCACAAAGCACAAGGGTTACAGAGCAGGGTAAGCAATACTGGCAAGCTGCTTCTTTTGAGCCTATGAAAGGGAATGGAAGATATCTTAAGTTATTAAATAAAACTCTATTTGGAATACAAATTAACCTACTCTAAACTATCTTTAAAGTCAATTGCTTTGGAAGGAGTGCCACCCAATTTTCTTGTCTTTCAGAAATATATAGATGGAGATATTGATCCAAGGCTAGATTTGCCTTTTTGGATGCTCTTTTGGTCTCTGGATGAAAAGGGCATTACTCAGCTTTAGCCACAAGATGATTGTTCCAGAGAAGCTGGAGGACAGTTCTAACCCATTGCTCATGGTCTTCTAGGGTGGAGGAAGTAAAGATGAATATATCATCTAAGTATATGATAACGTGGAGGTCTTGGAAGTTGTTGTTAACAAATGCTTGGAAGACTGGAGGGGCCTTACAAATGCCAAAAGACATCAAATAGTACTCATATTGTGCAGAACAAGAGTTAAAAGTCGTTTTCCTTTCATCCACTTCTATTCCACTTTTATGAGGATTTAATTATATGCTCTTCTAAAATCAAGCTTAGTAAATAGGGTGAATCCATGGAGACGGCCAAACAGTTCAGTAACCAGAGGTAAAGGATTAACTGTAATCCTATCCAGGCCTCTATAATCAATACAAAGAAAAGAAAAAATATAGTAGACTTACAGATAAATCTGTATATCAAATTGTTTTGGATATATTCCTCCATCTCTTTGCTTTCTGGAACAGACAAGAGGCACATGAGACCTCTAGATGGTGTGATCACAGGTAGCAGATCAATAGCCCAATTATCAGGTCAATAAGGAGATAAGGTTTCAGAGTTCTGCTTATCAAATACATCCAGGAACTGATGATAGCAAGCGGAAACAATATCTAAGTGTGCAGAATAGGAATAATGGATCTAGACATGATGACACGTAGCACCCCAATTACGGATTTTGGCTTCCTGTCGATTGTGGTGTTAAGTATAGTAATTCAAGGATACTGCAAATGATAGGAGTCAGAGGAGTTTTGAAGGTGAAAAAGATAATTTTCTGAAAATGGTGAGCATGACGTGTTCAGATACATAGGCATGCAGACCAAGATCCCAGGGGTTTATTATCCAAGGTGGTAAGGTGAAACTCTTCAGAAAGTCATTTGACAGGTGTACCCAAGCTGTGGGCATAGGTATCGATGATACAATTTCATCCATCTTCTGATTTAATAAAGGCTTCTGCTGAGGCAGAAAAAGAACCCATCCGAGGAATGCAGAAAAGTGTCAGCCAATTTCCAAGGTGGGGGTGCAGTTTTTGCACCTAGCGCCAGGACCTCCTCCTGGTCTAAATACAGAAGTTTCCTGGCCAGGTAGGGCAGTTATTTTAAAGGTGATCCTTTCAGCCGCAATAGAGATATAGGCCCATGCTGATTTTTCTGTATGGGTTTTTACTTCTTCCCTGGACTGATGGACCTTGAGGGTTTGGAATGTGGCGCAGATCTCTGTGAGGAGTTTTTGCGTGCATGCTCGCAATCTCTGTCCTTTACTATATGTCTTTGACATCCCTTTCATATGTATGCGGATACATAGACAGATTAGCACATGTAGGAGTCAGCTAGTTTCTGATAGGTGAGTTCATCTTGAAGTCTGTCTGATAAGCCCACCAGTAAAGCTGAAGAGAGTACCGCCTCATCTCAGCTGATTTCTAAATGGTTGTGGCAGAGAAGAGCGCGCCCGACAACTGCACGCCTGTTGATTTTCGCCATGTCTCAGTGTAGAGATTTCAGATTTTACAGATGGATGTTCAGGTCCAGTGCATGATCCCGAGATCGCTTCTGTCGGACAGAAAGGTGCTCAGTAAAAAAGAGCCAGTGAAAACTTGGGACCCCCTCCCCAGACATTCCCCCTGGACACAGGATGTAGATGATGCCCCAATGATGATCCCCCTCCTTGGACACAAGGCTCAAAATATTAGCAGCTTATTGTATGGCGATATGATGGACCTGAGCTGGGATGCAGGGTGGCGCTCTAAGGTCGGAGTGCCGTCGGCGAGCGTATCTGTTGGTGATGGCGCGCTGTTGGTGAGCGCGCCAAGGTTGTGCTACCCCTTGCATGGGCAGGGAATGAAGAGAGATGTGTCCTTTTAGGACCAGGATCATGCCAGAACCAGGATCATGCCAGAACAGACAAAAGCCTGAAATGTTGAGACAATGTGGGTAGTTGTTGGCCTTAAAGCTATTTATTTTTCATACAAAAAATGTAGTAATGGTTAAATTATGGCCTTTTAAAATATGATTAAAATGGGACTACTGTGTCCGTTGAAAGGGCCATTAAACGGACACAGTAGTAGGTAGGTCTTGATAAGAAAAAAAACTCTTCATTAAACTTCTACTGTGCATTGAAAGAGTAATTTACATGTTTAAATCATGTTGGCTGTATGAAGTCCACATCTCTCCACTTCTCCACTGAATAATGCAATGTCTCTGAAGTGGGAGCTGCCTGAGGGGAAGTGCCAGATTGAAAACCTTTTGAGACCTCTCTGCAAAACATGCATTAGTAGCAGATAATAGTCTAACATGAGCTGCTAGCAATGTATACAAATACACTTTCTAGTCATCTCCCTCTATCATACTGCAACTGCTTTATGCTGAATTGGAGAGCGTTCCCCTCCGGGCATCTCCCATTCCACAGAAAATACATTCAGGGGTAGTGAGACAAGGAGCTCATACTGCCTGTGGTATGAAAACAAAAAGTAATAATTGTTTACATGCACAGTAAACGTTTAATACGTTTTTTTTTTATCATGCCATACATAACTGATGGGCGGCTAAATGGCAGATGAGATTTAATACAACTAAATGTAAGGTTATGAATTTGGGAAGGAACAATAGCCAAACAATCTATAATCTTAATGGAGCAAATCTAGGGGTATCAGATATTGAAAGGGATTTGGGAGTACTAGTGGACAACCACCTAGGTAACAGTGCTCAAAGCCAAGCAGCAGCTGCAAAGGCAAATAAAATATTAGCATGTATTAGGAAGGGTATAGAAGCCAGGGAAGAAGATATAATTCTGCCACTATACAAATCTCTAGTACGTCCTCATCTGGAATATGGAATACAATTTTGGGCACCACCTCATAAAAAAGACATTTTAGAGCTGGAAAAAGTACAGAGAAGGGCTACAAAACTAATAAGGGGAATGGAGGGGGTAAGTTATGAAGAACGACTAACAAAATTAAACTTATTTTCTCTAGAAAAAAGGCGTCTAAGAGGAGATATGATTACGTTATATAAATACATCCAGGGTCAATATAAGGCTTTGTCAAGTGAACTTTTTGTAGCAAGAGATTTTCAACTGACAAGAGGACATCCTTTGAGGTTAGAGGAAAAAAGATTTCACCTTAAACAAAGAAAAGGGTTCTTTACAGTTAGGGTGGTTAAACTGTGGAATTCTCTACCAAAGGAGGTGGTGACAGCGAATTCGATAGACAACTTCAAAAAGGGGTTAGATATATTTTTGAATAAAGAGGGCATTCAAGGCTATCCTATATAACTAGCAAGGAATATTGATCCAGGGAGAAATTTGATCGCCAGTTTCTGGGGTCAGGAAGGAATTTTGCTTTTTTTCCCCTTATGAGACAATTGGCAAAGTTTCAATGTTTTTTTTTTCTGTTTGCCTTCCTCTGGATTAAATAACAATTAACAATAATAATAAATAGTCCACATTAAAAAGATCAATAGAGATCTAAAAAGGTTGAACTTGATGGACTAACTCTTTATTCATCCTCCAATACTATACTATTAATAATTATTTAATCAATAATTTAATTAATAACTAATCCGCATATTGCAGATCAGAGGAGATCTTAACAGGTTGAACTTGATGGACTGAAAGTCTTTTTTTAACCTTAATTACTATGTGCCTCATTCTATTATCGGCCGTAAACCGGCCGTAAGGCTGCGATTCCTTGCGGGGCACCCGTTACCTCGCAATTCAATTAAACGGCCCTGCAAGGATCTCCTCTTACGGCCGGCCGGAAATCTTGCAACCGGCCTTAAGCTCTGAAATCTAAAAAGTCAAAAATAAATTCAAGCCTGCACTGTACAGCTCTGTAAATGCTAGGGATCATATTGGGGGACATGAGGATTAAAAGTAACCCACTCTCAAGCTTGCACATCAGCCCAAACCCGAGTTCAAATTAACTGTTTATTTTCCGGCTGCGGCGTGGCCGGGTCTGAGGTGCTCCAAGCACTCTGGACTTTTTACATGGATATTTGACGTATATTAAAAAATATATATTTTATGGATTTGAGTATAGGGGAATTTGTGCTATTTTTGCTAACACCTAAAATCACTTTATAGTCTTCTCAAAGTGCAGGATGGATTTATTTGGGCTATATGTTGTGCCTAATCGGTGCTAGCGGGACCTCTTTCCTGCAAGTAAGCTGCGGCTCGCTTTTAGCCTTGCAGAGAGGGTTCCCGGAGCAATTGAATTGCAAATAGGATTTTCTTACGGCCGATTTCCTTGCGGCCGTTTTAGATCAAAGGATTTCCTCTGGCGCGAGCGGCCGCAAGAGATAGCAAGGCACCAGCCGCAAGCCTGTCGGAGCCTCCGCCCGTAAGGGAATAGAATAGCCGAATAGCTTGCGGCCGGTCCTTGCGGCCCCGCAACGGCTGCAGCCGATAATAGAATGAGGTCCTATGTAACTATGTAACTATAACTATTCTTTACATAATCCTTTACAAGAACACCAAAGTGGCCCTTTAAAAAAAGAAACATTCTGAGGTTTTTATCAACAAATCTACTATATAAATTTAGTAATTTCTGCTAATATTTAGTGAATCTTCCATTAAAATTAAATAGCAAGTTCAAAAATCACTTCTGCATTTATTTACAGAGACACCTAAATAAGTTTGTTCTTTAAGTTTCTTTCACTTTGTCTTCATACAGTGCTTTGTTCATGCATTGAAGCATTATCCTGTTTGACCTTGCCATCGGCACAATCACTGCCATATGACAAGCTGGAAAGGCATGCATATAATCACAGTCTGTTTCGTGTCTGAAGTTTACTCTTTGAGAAGGAAACAGAATTTTGCATAATTAAAATTTGTATTTTCTACAGAAATATGTATTTGCAATGATTAGTATTTTTAGTCAATTTCTATTTTTTGGCACATCATATTGGACCTATTGTTTATTAAATAATATAAATATATATATATATATATATATATATATATATATATATATATATATATATATATATTTATACCGTACAGTATATATTTATATATATATATATATATATATATATATGTATAATATATTCTTCTATATTATTCTATTAAACTACACTATGAAAAGAGTCCCAGATAAGATAATCTCTGCTTTGTTTTGCATTTGCTATAGGAAAACGTCTACCATAGCCTAAGTGAAGCACTTACTAAGCTTAGTGTATCTACCAACTGAGTATTGTCATGTTTCGGATAGCCCATTGGACTTTGGGGCCTGTTGGACTACAGGGAAGGGCCTGGATGGACTGTTATTGCCCTGTTGGCATGGGGTATTTAATATTGCCTAGAATATTATGGGAGTTATTTTGCTGTCAGCCATCCTGTTTGTGATGAGCCATGTTATACTTGTCAATATGTGAGTATGGATGGTACCCAGTCAGGTTTGGTCTCGAAATGCTACATTTTCACCAGGGAGTTTTATAAATCAGATTATGTGGGGCTCCCAGGAAAGGAGGCCATTAATTCAGGGGTACCCAGTTGAGGGGTCTGCAGCAGTCTATTTGAACAAGGGAAGGGCCTGAATAGACTACATGTCTCCAGAAGAAAGCCAGATAAATGACACTAATGTGCTTATTACCCATTACATGGCAAGAGGGAGGAAGGAAGATGGCAAATAGCCATACTCCCTTAAACATACAGTCTCCTCCCCAAAGGAGGCAGTTATTAGCACAGCTGTCACGCTAGTGAAAAGGATGCCATTTGTGGCTCAAGTCTGATTGGTTCTTGTTATCCATAAATATCTTGTACTGTTGACATTAAAGGGGTACTTTGTTTTGTAAACGCATAAACACTGTGTATTTCATTTTGGCTTTGAAATGGAAATACTTTTTATTATTTTATTAAGCTGGCTTATATCCTGATGTTCCTTCATTGCCTGTTCCTGTGTTCCTGTATCCTGAGGGCTGGTCATTCCTGGGCTGAATATGCAGGCTGGTCACTGAGATTAACCCACAACCTAGAGGGATTCCTACAGCAGAAAGCAGGAGGTGGTGGGGTGCAAGTGATCCCCTCATCTCTTTGGTGGTAACAAGTATTATATGGGATTTTTTGAATGCAGGTGATTGAATACAAAAGGATCACAGGAAACTATCTGGAGACAATAAAATGCCAGATGTTCCCACAAAAACCAACACAACACAACATAAAGTTATTATAAACATACTCCGCATTGTCATGTTCAGGGTGGCCACTGGACTTTGGGGACTGTTGGACTACTGGGAAGGGCCTGGATAGACTGTAATTGCCCTGTTGGCATGAGGTATTTAATATTGCCTATAATATCATGGGAGTTATTTTGCTGTCAGCCATCCTGTTTGTGAACTTGTCAATATGTATGGATGGTACCCAATCAGGTTTGGTCTCTAAATGCTGCATTTTCACCAGGGTTCGTTTGGAGATAAATGGGTTCGTTTGGAGACTGAGTATTGTCATGTTCAGAGTGTCCAACTGGACTTTGGGGACAGTGCAGGTAAGAGTTTAGTAAACTAGGTTTAGGGTTAAAGTTGTATATTACATAAGATAGGTAGTCAGTGTAGGGTGTAGCACTGGGTGAGGTGAATAAATAGCATAGGGGTAGGTGGTTGAGTGGGAGAACAATTAAGATGGAGTTACCGTAGTAAACCAATAAACGATGAAAGCATGGATTAGGGTCTTTATAGAGTTGAGTGTGAAGAACAAACACATTTTGGAGATGTTCTGGGGGTGCAGACAGCAGAATTTCATGACTGATGTGTGTAAAGAGGGAAAGATCTGAGCAAAGAGTGACAACAACAGGCTTGAGATTGGTGTGATTATGAAAATGTTTACCAAAAGGGAATTTCACTAAAAAAATCATTTATACCATCCTTCTATAAACCTGAAAAACAGCACTTGCCACACACACATCCATTTGCTGGACACTAAAATCCAAATATCTCACTACTCAATCGTCAAACAGATCAACATAAATAACACCTTCTATCCCTTTATTTTGCTAAATTTCACTTTATTCTCTTTCAGTACTCTGTGTTAATAATTATCATATTTTATGGCACAGAGAAAGGTGATCATACCTCAAGTTACTAGTAACTTGCCCATCATAAATGACGGTATCATATAGTATCTTCAATTGTCTGTTCTGTCTCTCTCAGTGCTTACTCTCTCTCTCTCTGTGTCTTCTCCCTTTTCTCTCCCTCCCTCCCTCTCCCCTCCCTCTCTCTCTGTCCTCCTCTCTCCTCCCTCCCTCTCTCACCCTATCTCTCTCCCTCCCTCTCCTCTCCCTCTCTCTCTCCCCCTCTCCTCCCTCCCTCCTTCTCTCACTCTCTCTCTCTCTCTCCACTCTCTCTCTATCCCCTCACCCTGCCCCTCACACTACCTCCACCCCCTCTCTCAATGTCCCTCCCTCTCTCTCTCCCTCTCCTCTTTTTCTCTCTCTCTCCCTCCCTCTACCTCTCTCTCCCTTCCTCTCTCTCTTCGCTCTCACACTCTCTCTCTCCCTTTCCTCTCTCTCTCTCTCTCCCTCCAATCTCTCTCTATCCCCTCACTCTCTCTGTCTCCGTCCCTCTCTGTCTCCCTCTCTTTCTTCTCCCTCTCCCCGGGCTAACCTGCCGTCTCCAACATGTCCGTGCACGCTCTAATATGACGCAACTCTGCATGCTCGACTTTGCCTGGTGTGCTGCTTCCATATGGTCACCAGGATTCGGACACAAAGTTTATATTTTGGACGTGTTGTCTAACCTTCCTAATTCAACTACCAAACATGGGCTAATATCTAATTCTTCAGAGTGATTAAAAATTGGAGCATGTGCATATACCTGGGAGCAGTTTGTCTAATTATTATTAGATGGGTTTGACTGGAAAACGATGCATGCATGCAGGGCTCCAGCGAATAATTGGCAGTTATTAGCAATCCTCCTGGAAGATGAGGTAACAGCCCATACTTGGGCCCTCATTCAATTGCCATTTGGCCAATTGAATAGGACCCTAAATAAGCACATAGCATTTTTTTTAAAAGAAGTTTTTAGTTAGTGAAAACATTGCTTTTGGATAGATGCTTACTAACTAAAAACTTCTTAAAAAAATATATGTTATGTGCAATATTAGGGCCCTATTCAATTGGCCAAATTGCAATTGAATGAGGGCCTTGGTGAGTGGATCAAAAAAAGCTAACTAACAGGTACAAATTACAGACATGGAAGCTTTTGGATTTTACTAGATATGAAATATATATAGATATTTCTTTACTTTTATGTACCTTGTTTTTAAGGAAATGCTTAAAATTTCTGTGTTTGTTGCCTAAAATCATACATCAATCAACACACCACTGAAAAAGTCCTTCTTTAAGCTTCTTAAAGTTGCATTTTCCAGTGAAATTTTCCCAGTTTCCCCATGTAGTTGTCATAGACCCCAAATATAACTTCCCAATATTTATAATGCAAAAGCAGATTGATTAAACAAGGAGCAAATGTTACATAGTTACATAGTTACATAGGGCCTCTTTCAATTGCGATTTGGCCAATTGAATAGGGCTCTCAATAAGCACACAGCATATTTTTTAAAATAAGTTTTTAGTTAGTAAAAATCTATTCAAAAGCAAGGTTTTCACTAACTAAAAACTGATTAAAAAAATATATGCTATGTGCTTATTTAAAGCCCTATTCAATTGACCAAATTGCAATTGAATGAGGCCCATAGTATTTAAGGTTGAAAAAAGACTTTCAGTCCATCAAGTTCAACCTTTTAAGATCTCCTCTGATTTGCAATATGCGGATTAAATATTAATTCATTAGTTGTTAATTAATTATTAATCAATTATTTAATGTTTTTTTTAATTTTTTTATTATTAATTAGTCCAGAGGAAGGCAAATAGAAAAAAAAAAACACAAGGACACTTTTAAAAAATGTGGATCAATACTGTCTCTCTAATTATCCATGATAACCCTGAATTCCCTTTTTAATTAGAAATAAATCTAGTCCCCTTTTAAAGTTATCTATCGAATCCGCTGTCACCACCTCCTCTGGTAGAGAATTCCACAGATTAACCACCCTTACTGTGAAGAACCCTTTTCTTTCTTTGAGGTGGAATCTTTTTACTTCTAACCTCAAGGGATGTCCTCTTGTCAGTTGAAAACCTCTTGGCACAAAAAGCTCCCCTGACAAATCTTTATACTGACCCTGGATGTATTTATATAAGGTAATCATATCTCCTCTTAGACGCCTTTTTTCTAGAGAAAATAAGTTTATTTTGGTTAGTCTTTCTTCATAACTTAGCCCCTCTATTCCCCTTATTAGGTTTGTTGCCCTTCTCTGTACCTTTTCCAGCTCTAAAATGTCCTTTTTATGAAGTGGTGCCCAAAATTGTACTCCATATTCCAAATGAGGGCGTACTAGAGATTTGTATAGTGGCAGAAATATATTTGCTGGCTTCTATACCCTTCTTAATACATGCTAATATTTTATTTGCCTTTGCAGCTGCTGCTTGGCTTTGAGCACTGTTACCTAGGTGGTTGTCCACAAGCACTCCCAAATCCCTTTCAATATCTGATACACCTAGATTTGCTCCATTAAGATTATAAATTGCATGGATATTTTTCCTTCCCAGATGCATAACCTTACATTTATTCGTATTAAATCTCAGCTGCCATTTAGATGCCCATTCCTCAATTTTATGTAAATCCCCTTGGAGGGAAAGCACATAATTATCTGATTTAATTACCTTGCACAACTTTGTGTCATCAGCGAAAATGGAGACCCCACACTCCAATCCTACCTCTAAGTCATTAATAAATATGTTAAAAAGGAGAGGACCTAATACTGAACCCTGAGGAACCCCACTTACCACATTAGTCCAATCGGAGTTGTTCCATTTACAACAACCCTTTGCTTCCTGTCTTTTAGCCAGCTCTCAATCCATGAGCAGATATTTACTGCAATTCCTGTATCCCTTAGTTTGCCCAATAGTCTCCCACATGGCACTGTATCAAAAGCCTTTGCAAAATCCAAAAAGACTACATCCACTGAGTTGCCTTCATCCAGGTTCCTACTAATCTCCTCATAGAAACTAATTAGATTTGTTTGACATGACCTATACCTCATAAATCTATGTTGACTCCTACTTATAATCCTGTTCAAATAGACATATTCTTGTATATTATCATTTATTAAGTCCCCTCTAAAAGCTTCCCCAATACAGAAGTGAGGCTCACTGGTCTATAATTCCCCGGATTTGCTCTTGCTCCCTTTTTAAATATAGTTATCACATCAGCTTTTCTCCAGTCATCTGGTAAAGACCCTATGTTGAGTGAATCTTGAAAAATTAAATATAATGGTTTGGCTATTACAGAACCCAGTACCCTTAGTACCCTTGGATGTATTCCATCAGGACCCAGGGCTTTATTAACATTTATTTTTTCCAACCTCTTTTGGATTACTTCCTGTGTTAGCCAATTATTTGGCAAAGGTAGTGTAGCCCCATTATGTTGCAGTGTCCCAACCACTGGTACCTCCCTTGTGTATATCAAAGAAAATAACCTATTTAGCTCATCTGCCTTTTCCTGCTCACTAATTTTCAGACAGCCTGTTTCACATTCTAATGTTCCTATAGCTTCCTTCCTCGCCTTCGTCCCATTAATATACTTAAAAAATATTTTAGGGTTAGTCTTACTCTCTTTTGCAATAATTTTTTTATTTTCTATTTTAGCCAGTCTAATCGCGCAGTTGCAAGCCTTGTTGATTTCCTTGTATTCCCGTAAAGCAGTCTCTGTCCCCTCTTGTTTGTATAATTTAAATGCCTGTTTTTTACTCCGTATCTTGATCTTTAAATCATTGTTAAGCCACATGGGTTGTGATTTACTCCTTTTACTTTTATTCCCACACGGTATATGCCGATGTGTATGTATATTTAGTAAGGATTTAAATGTTGTCCATTTATGTTCAGTGTTTTTACCTATCAGTTCTCTGTCCCAGTCTATACTTTGTATTGCTGCCCTTAGACCGTTAAAATCTGCCCTTTTAAAATTAAGAGATTTTGTTGGCTCCTTAAAATGTTGTTTTTTTAATTCAATCTCAAATGAGACTGTGTTGTGATCGCTGTTTCCCAAAGGTTGCCCTATTTCAACATTTGATACTATATCAATATTATTTGTGATGTAAATCTAAGATAGCTTCATTACTAGTAGGCTCCTGTATAACCTGGGCCAGATAATGATCCCTGAGTGTACTCAAGAACCTGCTCCCCTTAGCTGAACTGCTGGTCTCATTTATCCAGTTTATTTCAGGGTAATTAAAATCTCCCATTATTAGAACTTGCCCGTGCTTAGCTGCATTTCCAATCTGTAACAATAATTGTATTTCCTCACTTTCAGCTATATTTGGGGGTTTATAGCATACTCCTACTAATATTATTTTGGAATTTGCTGCTCCGCTATTTAACTCTACCCACAAACATTCAACTTTATCACATAGGTCCACCATAAATATCTTCTCTGACTATAGCCTTAAATTCATGCTTAACATACAGACAAATCCCTCCTCCTCGTTTACCATTGCCTCTATCTTTCCTAAATAGGTTATAACCATCCAGATTAACAGTCCAGTCATGAGATTCATCCCACCACGTTTCGGTAATGTCTATTAAATCCCATTTTTCCTTAATTGCTAATAATTCTAACTCTCCCATTTTTCCTGGCAAGCTTCTGGCATTAGCAAGCATACACCTTATGTTATGAGTCTGTAGTTCTGAAGTGCCTGCCACTGTACTTGAATTACTTAGTACTACCTCCCTATTGACTATACTACCCCTCCCCCCATCTCCTCCCCTATGAGTTGTTAATTCATCCCTTATACCCTCTACACTTTCTACCCCATTACTTGTATCTAGTCCCCCCCCCCCCCCACCTACTAGATTAAAAACTCCTCCAGCCTTTCTACCATCCTATCCCCTAGTACAAAAGCTCCCTCATTATTAACGTGCAATCCATCCCTACTGTAGAGATTGTAACGAAGTGAGAAGTCAGCCCAGTGCTCTAAAAAGCCAAACCCCTCCTTAGTGCACCACATCTTAAGCCACGCATTAACCTCCCTAATCTCCTTCTGCCTCCCTGGGCTAGCACGTGGCACTGGTAGTATCTCAGAAAATACTACCTTGGAGGTCCTTGCCTTCAGCTTATTACCTAGTTCTCTAAAATCATTCTTTAGGACACTCCATCTTTCACTAACTTTGTCATTGGTACCAATATGTACCAAGACCGCCGGTTCATTTCCAGCCCCTCCCAATAATTTGTCTACCCGATCCACAACATGATGAACCCGAGCACCCGGGAGACAGCAAACTGTTCGATTGCTGGGATCTGGGTGACAAATCACCCTGTCTACCTTCCTAATAATAGAGTCCCCTACAACTAAAACCTGTCTGTTGTTCTGCCTATTCTGCCCTCCCTCTCCTCCAGTAGAGCTGTTCGCCCGGCTGTTAGAGGGAACAGCTCTATCTGGCATTGCGATTCCTGAGTGGACATCCCCAACAGTTTCACTCAATATGGCAAATCTGTTGGTGTTTGCCAACTCAGAACTGGCCTGCATCCTCCTGTTCCCCCTGCTTCCCCTGTAACTGTAACCCAGCTGCCTCCCTGGACATCCTCACTAGCCCCAGCTCCACCCTCCATGCTAGGTCCAACTAAACTGTGCTCAGTGAGCACCAACCCCCTTTCCAGTGGAGCAATATCACTAAGTGCTGCAATTCTCCTCTCCGGATCTCCAATTTGAGCTCCCAGAGAGGCAACATGCTCACACCTCTCACAGAGGTATGGACCCTGGATCATCTGTTCCAGTATTGCATACATATGACAGGATGTACACTGAATAGGGTTGCCACTGGACTGACTCATAATTATTATTATTCTCTACAAAATTTCAGTGGGAAAAATAAAGAATATAAAATAATATATTTATATAAAGTTTTCCTCCTTTGCACTATAAATCTGCCCTCCCTTTTCTTTGAAGTCCCTCCTTTTATTTAAACTCCTAGGCTTTTACAAGAATTGCACTTGATACTGAAAATGTTTGCAAGCTCACAAGTTCCCCTTCTCCTGTTTATATTAACTTCTGCCTTCTCACCTGGGCACAATTAGTGCACTCTGCAATTTATCAGCCTTTACTTGTAAGGTAAATCCACTTGTAAACAGGCCCCAAACCAGCTCACAAACCTTTTGTCCCTAGTTTAACAGTCAAGCCACACCCCTCTCACCTGGGCACAATTAGTGCACTCTGCAGTTTATCAGCCTTTACTTGTAAGGTAAATCCACTTGTAAACTGCAAATGTGTATATGGTAAGATTTCTGAAACTAATAAGCACATGATAAGTTTAGGTTGACATAATCAAGGTGTAGTAGAGCTGGAGGGCACAGATTCTGTAGGGCTAGATGTACAGTTTATTGCCCTAGCCTGTCGGGGACCTCATCTCAACAGCATGTTGCAGCATTATCTGAGATGTGGTTCCTGATATGCAGTTGATACATTACTTATTATCTATAATTTTAATTTATCATTCTTATCATTAAATAAAGGGTACATACCCTTGAACTCAGCTAAGAAGTGTTTGTTGTTTTGTTTACCCAGATGCTTATTTTCTGCTCTTTATCCATGAGTAGACAGGCACATATCCCTCATCATACAAAATATCCAGTGTCAGATAAGCCCAGATGCCATGTAATTGTCTCAAGCCACATAGGCTCCCAAGCAACCTGATCAAATAATTGAATGCTGTAGCTTTTTGTTTCAGAGCAACCACTACATTGACTTGTTTATTTTACAGATATTTTTCATAGCAATTGTTTGATTTGAGATGTGAGATTTTGAAAGATTTATCTGTTTTTTTGAAGTTCTCAGCGTGGAGCATATGGTGTAATCAGATGTTCCAATTTTCATCCGGGATGTAAATCCCTTATAAGTTACAATAATACTGTGCTGGTTTTCATCATATGGGTATTTTTACAGGCAATTTAATTTTATGCAAGCACTGATCATTATTCTCTGTGCTAAATGAAGCTCTTAAAGTTAAAGGGAGACTAACACCTGAAACTACTTGCCTTAACCCGACTCAGAACATGAACCTTCAATCCCTTCAACTGTGCACTTTTAGCTTGAGTAAAACTCACCCTTACGTGGTATAATGAGAAATATTTCGAATAATAATAAATTAAAGCAAAATTCAGGGTAAATTTGAAAATTGACTTTTATGAACACCCAAGAATCACAGAAATAATAATTTACTTATTGTTTTTTATATATATTCCATATTCCAATTTAGGAATTAATAAAGGTATTAGGAATTAATAAAATGAGGTACTAGAATCTATTTCAACCTCCAACCTGATAATAATTTAATTATCTGTTTTGCATATTCTGATTTGGAAATTAAAGAATTAGGTTCTAAAATCTTTGTTTCATGAAATTGAACAAGGCTTACAAGCAAATGTCCCTATGTCATGTTATTTAGAAGTCTAAAACAAAATTAAAATGATGCTAATAAATGCTTCTGCTAAATTGATTCATCTAATATGTAACTGCTCATTTGCTGGATTCCCATGTCTTCCAAGATGACAATGAAAAAACGTTGGTCATCACCTACAAAACCCTCAACAATGTGCAGTGCATCTATCTTACTGTACACCTCTCATCTGATCTCCAAATACTTCCCTAAGTAGGGCCTTGTCAGTACACACAATATTTCACAATATTCAGGACTTTTCCTGTGCTGCCCTTATCTTATGGTCTTTTGGAATTTTCCACTTTGCTCTACCCAGCTTTAGACATTTTCTAAAAGCTCATGCAATCTCCCTATGTCTTTAAACCGATTCCACCAATCTCTTTTAGTTTGTGGCACAGTCTAGAGCTGCCTGAAAATGATAGGAAGAGGTCCAGCTTAAAGATAAGTGTAAACAGCAACACATGTTTTCTCACAAATATCTTTATTTTCAATCTCAAAAATGTAAAGTTTCTTTATACTGATCTTTAAAAGCCATGAAATATGTCTTTTTATTGCAAACATATCTCGTTACATTTATTGTGACATACTGTGTATGGAGGTCTCATTATCACTGGACAGGAGTATAGTACCAATGTCCTTCTGTGATATACATTGTTACTACTGTTTAAACTTATCCCCAATGTCTTATTCTATATACTTGCCACCATCAATATAAAATAACTAGCGACTTGCCCGTCGGCAATAAAAAGTGAAGCCTGGCAATGCTGTTTGCCACACAATGGGAGCCTCTCCCCCTCTACTTTACTGTCTTCACGATGAGCACCTTCGGCACTCATCACGGGCCTCGCAATGAGCACCTTTGGCACTCTTTGCGAGTCTCTCCCCCTGTCTACTTCCTCCCTTATGTCTCATTTTCTCCCTCCTCTCCCTCACTTGTTCTCCTTTCCCCCTCCTCTCCCTCCCTTGTGTCTCCTCCCCCCTGTGTTTTTACCCCGTGTCTTTATACCCCTCCTTTTTGTCTCTTTCACTCATGTGTCACTTTCCCCCCTCTCCCTCCCATGTGTCTCTTTCCCCCTCCCCTGAGTCTCTTCCCCCCCAATTTCCCTCCCCTGTGTATCTTCCCCCCTCCTCTCACTCCTATCTCTTCTCCTCCTCTCACTCACCTGCGTCTCTTCTACCCTCCTCTCCCTCCCCTGTGTCTCTTACTCCCTCCCATGTGTCTCTTTCCCCCTCCCCGTGTCTCTTTCCCCCTCCCCTGTGTCTCTTTCCCCCCCTCCCTCCTCTGTGTCTCTCCCCCCTCCCCTAACGCCGGTACAATGCTCATGCGCGCACCCTGATCGGCTTTGTAATTAATCAGTTGTCAAAGAGTGATGACTAAACGCAGTTTGACCAATATATTATGTGATAATTTGCATTGTCTGTACAGGAGCTTTCTATAAATGTATCTAGTACATAAACCACTATTAAAAATAATATGCCATAATTTTTTAGATAGTAATGTTGTAATGTCTAGGAGGCTAATAGGGCAAAAAAAAATCTACATTCTTCATGTACTCATACTAAATTCAATATCCTTATACCGTAGTTATTTTCTTCAACATGTCAACCTACCGGTACATCTTTACCCTTATTGTGTCATCAATTTCTAATATAGCTTTTATCTTAAGTAATTATTATTATTATGCATATGTAGCAGGCAATGCGCTAGACAGTCTCATGTTCAAAAATAAGTGAAGTTCTATCCATTTATAAAATGCCCAAATCTTTATCTTTCTCTAAAATAGTGCACTTTTGATAATACAGGTATAATTTTTATATGAAAATGAATCAGTGGCCAACAGTTACCTTTGAGAAATAGTACTTAATTGAGCTTCTTAAAATTGCACACCCCCTGTGAAATTCACAGCTTCTTCATGTAGTTGTCCTAGAGTTCAAATATAATTTCACAATATTTATACCGCAAAATACTCCCCCACTTGCCCTCTTCGTTCTGCTAATTACCTTCTTTCTACAACTCTTGTCACCTCCTCTCACTCCCGCCTCCAGGACTTTTCTTGTGCTGCCCCTAGTCTCTGGAACTCCTTGCCTCACTCCACCAGATTATCCTCTTGCCTCAAAACATTTAAAACCTCACTTAAAACGCATCTCTTTAAAGAAGCGTATCACCTTCCATCCTAACATGCTTATCACCTCTCTCACCCTCTTTTACCACTCACTATACTTTAGACTGTAAGTCTGGGAGTTTCTATACTAAGTACTTTGGGAATTCACCATGGACATTGGATTCCTAGCTCCTTGCTTTGCTGTATGTTAATTTGTATTTATCTTTGTCTGAACTTAATTTAAGTACAGCGCTACAGAATATGCCGGTGCGTTATAAATTAATAATAATAATAATAATTGATAAAATAAGGGGAAATTGTGTATATAATAAGATTTGTAAAACTAATAAGCACATGATGATTTTTGGTTGAGACAGACAACTATGATGATGGAAGGCTGGAAGGCCTGATGTAGAGTTAGGAGATCCTGAGACATGCTAGTGAGAATGAAGGGTTAATTTTTGAATAAATGTATACTGGTCAACATAATACGTGAACTAGTTAATTAAAACAATACAGTAAAAAACCCTGTTATCCGGCACCCACAGGGACTCCCTATTGCCGGATAACTGTAGTTGCCGATTAATCGGGAGTCCAAAACCCCTCAAAATGCCTTTAAAAAGGCATTAGCACCTAAACTGGGCCATTTAGGCCCAGAAAAAATAATGAGAAAAAAAGTTAGCATTTTATTTTTGCAGTCTCAATCTCTGGATAGTGCCAGATAGTGCCGTTTATGCTGGTTTAGCTGGAATGTTTTGAAAATGGGGAATTGATGCCGGTGCCGGTTGCTTGAGAGTCCTGGTTAGTTGGGTGCCGGATAGCCGGGATTCTACTTTATTAGTTAAATTTGTATAAATATATGTGTCTTTATGTGTCTCTGTGGTATTTTATAGGAAGTTATTTTAAGGAAGTTATGGCTAATTTCAAATGGGCATAGAATATACCCCCTTGTTTTTCTTCAGTTTAAATAATTCTTATTTAATCAATACTTCCCAATATTATTACGTTTTTCATAATTACCGTAATCGTGCTATGTGGTTAATTGCTTATCTAGTCTTTGTATGGTAGCTCTAGTGCCTGCATAAATAATTCTTATGAAATAGTAAAATAATAATTAAAAATAAATTATTAATTATTAAGAACATGTAGCTGTAACATAACTACAGAACAAACAGCGCAATCTGTATTGCTAGCAACTGGGCTAATAAACAATGTGACAGTGATACCAAGTAGCAATATTTTTTTTATTTGCAAATCTAAACAACTACATTAAATAGGTACATATACTGTATTTATTATGCCAGAAGAAACCTCACAGCCAGTGCCATTGGTTGTGCTGCAAATAGTTCTTTGGACCCGAAAGGTGTCTTGCATATTTTACTCGTTAAGTGGAATACCATGTCTATTTCAATGAGAATCAACCTTCTTCCATAAATAATATGGAAAGTCTCATGTCTTTATCCATTTTCTCATGTCTTTAACAGTGTATATAAAATGTTAAATATTTTTGCTAATTATTAAAGATCTAGGACTTTAAATCTAGATCTGTAAAAGGTTGCTCATGTAAATCTAGTGGTGGCATAACAAGGGGTAGACATAATAAATATAAAAGAAACCGAGCAATAGTTGCACCAGCACTTTCCCACACATCCTCTAATGAGGCATTAGTGGAAAAAAAACATCTTACATCAAAAAAAAAATAACTATCTATATAACTATCTTTATTAAAAAAAATATTTTAAATAGATAATACAAAGATTAAAAGTAAGAAACAATGGTTAAGAATGATTAAAACAAAGAATATGAGGTGCACTGAAAGGAGATACAATTTCCGGGGGCCTTTTGGCTATAGAATTATGTTATATTATTTACAGCAAATTAAATACCAAATTAGTGCAATAAAACACAAAGTGACAGCTCATAACCGTGATTACACACTATAAAATGAAAATGTATCCAGTTTGTAATTATAGAATTCTTTGTGTATCTAAATATTTCTCAATAAGAAAGATAGTAGAAATTTGGACTAAATTGCCGTATAATATGCATAACCACACTGGGCAAACAAAGTGTATTGACTTAATACATCTTTTTTGAATATTGTTATATTGTTGAATATTGTTACACATCTTTTCATTTTTTTAGATGTAAATTTTCTATCTAATTACATTCAGGAATTTCACACCCCATCCCTGAAGCTTAAAAGCTGCTTAAAGTATCTACATTCCCCGTACCCAAAGGTTACAAGCTGATCTGCCTCTCCTTCAGTGCACTCTCAGCGTGTGATGTCACAGCGCAGATCACATCCACATAGGCCAACAGCCTGACCCGCGTTTCACTACAGCTTCTACGGAGGCCGAGATAAAGGAGTAGACCCAATGGAGAGAGATTAGCAGTATGTTCTAATGTAATAGCACCATAAATCTGCAAAATTTCAAGCATGCAGCCATTATGGTTATATGCTGGGCTGAATGGGTAGTGTCCTAGCCTATCGGGGACGACATCCAAGCAGCATGTTTCAGAATCGTCACTGATTGGTTAGTATGAGACACAGCACAACCAGTACTACAGAGTCTGTGTCTGCCTAAACTGCTGTGTGCAGACCCATACAGGGACTATTTGTTTTATTTTAGGCAGTAAAAGCAGAGCTTATAAACATGAATTAATACAATTCACTACATAAAAGTAAATAGATACACATGTATATTATATACCTAGTAAAATCCCTAAACCTTCCATATCCCTTTAATGCTATTCTCTGTCTCTTTTCAAGAGCAGTCTTAGCAGTCTTAGGGATAACAGCTAGAAAATAGGAATATAGTGGCATTGACAATATGGCCGGTGTCTTTACGAATGGCTGTTACAGTTGCATATTCTTTTCATTTTGTACTCTGTCTCCTCTGCTAAAATTTTGCTGGGAGCTATATCAAAATATGTGCACTGTGCATAATGGTTTTAATGCTAACAACTAATAACATTTTATTCGAATAAAAATGAAATCTTCTGGTTCTTATATTTTCAAGGGACAACTGAAATCACAACATTGCTTTAATGCATATAAAAGTTTATGTTTGCGTTAAAAAATGTATATTGTAAATGTTAAAATGTTTCTAAATCCCCATACAAGCCACTTTTAGAACAAGTCAGGCCCTTCACCTGGCAAGCTCTAAATAGATTGCTTCCGGGCATTGTACCAGTGGAGTTATGGAGCTCTATAGAAAAATCAATTACTTCCTCTAGTGACTGAAAATGATACAACTAGAAAACAAAAAGGGCATTAAGGGCTATCCTGGATAAATACAGAGGAAGTATTGATCCAGGGATGAATCCGATCGCCAGTATCTGGGGTCAGGAATTAATTTTATTTTTTTTCCCTGTTGAGACAATTGGCAAAGTTTCACTGTTTTTCTTTTTCTGTTTGCCTTCCTCTGGATCAATTAACAATATATCTGCGTATTGCAGATCAGAGGAGATCTAACAAGGTTAAACTTGATGGACTAAAGTCTTTTTTCAACCTAAATTACTATGTAACGATGTAACTAAGAAGTTGCATTTCTTCATTTTTGGTTTAAAACAAATGTCTTATCAACCAACATGGCAGTTAGTCTTCAGTCAACTTACCATCAGCACCACCTTGCGCATATTTACTTTATTTACAAATTTTTCAGTATATATTGAAGTGTGGTAAACCTGTATGTATCTTTTTGGTATAGTCATATGAGCTTTAGAGTTGTAGCAAAATGCACAGCAAAGACAATTTTCATACAAAGTGTCTCATAAATGTTTGGATCTAGACCTGGGTAAACTCAAGATATTTTCTGTTGTTTCATATTGATCAAGATTCAGCATCTCCAAGAGGTCTCCAAACTACTCAACATAAAGAGATTTTTTTTTTTTTTGCTGTATATATTTTTAATTAATTATTTTGAGCCTCCTCAATTTGCACTCAACGTCTTGAACATTCACCTATCACCCTGTTGTTTCTCCTGTAGGCTTCCATCTTTTTCACCTGTAACATTCAGAAATGTGTTTTGTGAGCTAAGGACACTCCTACAGCGAAGGGGACTCTTACTACCAGTGCCATGCTCCTAGATAGCAAAACTACTGTGTATTTTTCCTCTAACACACTGCTTGTTGTCTAACAGCATGACACTGGTAAAATGACCCCCCTTGAAAGTGGGAGTATCCTTATTTCACAGTGCTGCAAGTCACAGGTGGGCAAGATGGCAGTCTGCATGAGAGAATAGTAGGACAAAGGGGAAACTGATACTATTTTTTCTTGTGGAAAATTTAGGAAGATCAGTTTAATTAAATAAATTTAGTTAATACATTTTATATAAAACAATATGTTTTGTTTACTGAGTTTCCCTAATACGTATAGCCCAGTGAGGATACACATTAGGCCTATGGATAATTGAATAGTAATACAATATTACTATAGGAAAATATAGATGTTGGCTTGTCTTCAACATAACAATATATACATGGTGTTAGAGGCTATGTCACAACCCAGGGCAATGGGATAATGTAAAACACAACCTCCTGGTTTCAGCTTACAGGACACCCCTGAGTAGTGAGGTTTTGTGCTGATCTCAGCGCCCAGAATGCACGAACATCATTCATGGAGAATCAGAATATCAGGCTTACAAGCTCATCCCAGTCACATAATATGAAAAAATAGACATAAACCCTTGATTAGTGCATCAGACAGAGACTAACTTTATTCTTCTTTCAGACACATTTTAAAACCAAACAACAAAACTCACAGGGTCATCCTCATCTCCCCCTCCCTGAATGCGGGGTCTGATATCTCACTGTGACCGTCTCACCCTGTTATGACTGTACTTTGATCATGCATGTGGGACTAGGGAGGGGGTATGTTATGATCATACTGCTTCAGTTGGGCTCAGAAAGATCCTAGATCAATCTCACCCAGAAGGTCATGAGGTTCTTTGGAATATCCCTATTAGCAAAAATGAACCCAGCACAGCATATAACCTCCACCTGTACTTAGAAAGCAGTTCAGCAGTACACTCTCAATGAATTAGCAGCAATCTATCAGACAGGGTCCATTGCAATAATTCCCTTGAGTAGAATTATTATCTTTCCAGAATAAACAATACACGATGCTGATATATGTTTAAACTGAACATGTTTAAAATGAACAACACTATTGATTGTGGCTTTGCAGTTCCACCCTTCTTAACCATCCTTCAACCTGACCATCTGGGAGTTCATCCAGTGATGTCATCTCCCCTTGGGACCTGGGTCCTGTCTGAGTGACTAATTTAATTTCCCTTTTGTTCTGGGCCTTCCAGAGCCTGCAGACTATCTCTATGGTGTAGCAGACTATCTCTCTGTCTCCTAGATTTCCATGGCTACTCATGGCTGAATAACCCTGATCTCCGAGCATCTACCAGCTGCCTAATGGGAAGTATTGAACCACTTCCTAATCTTGTACCCTGTACTCCACATCTCCAGGGAAACCTAGTAGCATACTCTAGGGAACTCTCTGGGGACTATGCTGCACTTAGAGACCAAACACTACTGGGTACCGTCCATACATTAATAACTGTACAACATGGGTAACACATGGAATATGGCTCATCACACACAAGATGGCCGACACTAAAACATAGCACACAGTAAAACAACATGACTGACATCCCATACATAACTCCCAATGGCCAACATGGTTTCTATAGTCCTGACACTCCAGCGCAGAGAACATTTGACAGAGAAAGGAGGAGAAATAGACTTGGGATGGTTCAGGCCCCTAGCAGTCCAACAGTCCCCTAGGTAGTTTTAGGATCTCTATGGGCATAACAGGGTAGAGTAACATCTGGAAATGTCATTCCTGGGTAGAATACATCAGAATATAACATAGTGTAAACAATACCTATATGCAAAAAAAGGTGAATATTACATCACATAGTAATCCCAACATTCGTTATGGTGGTCAAAATTACATCACACATACAAGCAACATGTCACACTCCTTAAAACAAGTCTGATTTCCATTGTAATATATTTTTGATATTAGCAACCCTGAGTGTTAGGGTCCCAAATAACAGGGTTTGCTTGTGGGGTTTAGAAATCAGTCATTACAGGCTACATAAGCACTAAAATTAGTTTTTTTTAGGAACAGGTTGAATGGAGTCAGTTCTCGGGGGCTGCAAATATGATCACGGAGGATGGGATGTGTCTGAATATTAAGACTGGAGGAAGGAACAAATGATTGATGTAAGACATGACATGATATAGTATCACTAGTACTAAAACACCCTCGCCATGTCTACTTAACTAGCCCACACTTAAAGTTATAAGGAGTGGCTATGGTACCCAGTTTAATCTTACTTCTAAAGCACCTAAATAATTACCGCCCTAATGATTCTTTGCTTAGTCTACGAATGTGGAGATTAAAAAAATATATATATATTTTCTATAGACAAAAGAAACAAGTCAGATGTTGTTTTGTATATATTTTCCATATAACAAAACATAATGCAAATTTCTTAAATTCATTCTTACTTATATATACATAATTTCATAAGTAAAATTATCCATGCGTATGATACCTCTAACAAAACTAATGGACTACATTACCACATTACCATTTAAAGTCTGATGGATTTAAAAAATACAAGGAAAGGGAAGTATCCATTACAAGTTTTAGTATTGGGTAGATTGAGATATAAATTGATCCCATAACAACCATTTAGCCCTAGTTTTTGTAGATATTACTATATCTAAATCAACATAATACATTTAAATTTGCCTGTTTCGGGAAACTATAGTTTCTATCTCATTCCATATTGGGAGTTTATCATTCTTCCAATTTTTTGTTATTAACCATTTTGCTATCAAGAGGATGTGTAATAATATCCAATTCTTTAGATTTCATTTTTTGGGAGTTCATATGAAAAAAAATAAGATCTGGTGATAGTTTTAAATCTCTCTTAATTATTTTAGAGATATGAAAAATACACATCATCCAGAACGTTTCCATTTTTTGTTGCAACGGTAACTGCTGCTCTCAGTACAGTTTGTATTACCAGAGGCAATTTCTTTATCTTATTTTTATCTAGAATGGTTTACCAGATTAGATGATCAACCTTAAAATCATACAACAGAAACTTCTCTATCTGAAAAAAGGCTGGACTTTGATCAGACCCACAAAGTTTTAATATGTGTGTAATGTTTATTGCCTCAAAATACTCTATTAAATTAGGTGAAGCTAACCCTCCTTTAGCATATTTTCTTGTCGTAGTTTCTTAGTGAGATTTGTTTTTCCTTTATAAATATAATGGTCCACAATCTTTGGAATTTCTTTAAAGTACATTTTGGAATGTGTAGTAGAATATTTTTCATCAAGTATGTAAGTATGTAACTCCAAGTACCCCCCCCGCACCTAAAGTTAACCCCCCAGGTGCTAGAGGTCCCCATCGGGACCCAAGCTGCATTTAAAAATTCAAATTTCCTGCATCGCAGGTCCTGAAAGGACCTTAAAGGTCCTTAAAGGACCAGCACTAACTAAAAAATTAACCCCTGCCATGGGTGAAATATAAGTACCCCCCTGTACCTTAAATTTACTCCATCACTCATGGAGGTCTATATAGACCCTCATGAGCCTCTAATTAACCCCATCATTCTCATAAGGGCCTATACATAACCCTCCAAATTAACACTATAAGTGCCATGAGGGTCCCTCCAGGAACCTCATTACACAAAGTCTAAGAACTACACTATAAACCCTTTCCTACCCTATCCCATTCTATTAACCCCCTCTAACAAATTAACCCCTTCTATCCTATCCTATTACCCCCCTCTTCCCTATCATATTACCCCCCTCTACCCTATTATATTAACCCTCCTACCCTATACTAGAAAATGTATTTTCTGCACTTTAGTTTTTTTTTATTTCCTGTAATGTAGTTTGTTATTTTCAGTAAATTTGTTTTTATTGTGTGTAATGTATTTTTTTATTTTTATTTGTGTAATTAGTGTTTCTTTTTTATTTTGTGTAATTAGTCGGGTGCAAGGGATTTTATTAGGGGGTTATGTAGGTAGTGTAGGGATTAATAGGATAGGGTAGAGTAGGGTTAATAGGAAAGGGTAGAGGGGGTTAATTAGTTAGAGGGGGTTAATATAATTGGATAGGGTAGGAAGGGGTTAATAGTGTAGTGCTTAGACTTTGTGTCTTATAGTGTTAATTGGGAGGGTTAAATATTGTCCCATAAGGCAGAGAGGGATTATTGTTTTTTTAATTCTAAAATGATTTTCCTGTTTCCAGTAATTCAGTATGCTATATTTTAAATATAGGACTACAGTGGCCATTACATTTACAGTATTATAGTATATACTGATGCCCTTTATAACCCCATATTATACTCAGTTTGATAAATATACCTAATTGATTCTCTATAAATAAAGCATTACAATAACATCAAAAGGGAGCCTGTGACAGAACACAGGGAACCCCCCAACCAAAAAATATATATTCAGCATCGAAAAACATAAAAAACAGATAACATAAATCTCCAATAGTTTGTCAAAAATACATAACACAAAATCCCCAAACTTGTATCAGAATACAAATACTGTGGGTTATTTTAATACATTTTATGGGTTCTTCCATGTGAATTCTTAAAGGTATATGCAAGTGAGCTGGGTTATAAATGCATTTGATAGATGAGAATTAGTAGTGTATGAAAAAAAATTTTTGCATGAAAACATCCAAAAATAAATATGAATTAGCTTTCCTTGAAGTTAGCAAAATTCCTATGTTTTTTGGCATTTGCATTTTATCGTGTAAACCCCTAGAAAACTCCACCTCAATTAGTATAACATTCAAATTCAGAATCAGGATAATACATTCTCCACCTCAGTGGCTTCTGGCATGTGCTCAGTACAAGAACTGCAACAGTTACTTCCTGTGCTCTGTACCAGAAAGGTCAAAATGTGTATCTTGCTGTATTTCCTGTGGGTACACTGCTGTATTTCCTGTATGTACCCGGCTTATGTAAGCGTCCTGTGGGTGTGAACCACTGGATTTGACTTCTGTGCAAATAACTTTGTAAGTAAACTGAACTTTTCTATATAACACATGTTTTCATACACTACTAATTCTCCTCTATCAGATGCATTTATAACCCAGCTCATTTGCATATACCTTTATTTGAAAAACAGTCTAAAAAGGGTTTAATAGAACATAAATAAACCGTACAGAGAAAATACATAAATATTATAGGTATAAAATAATAGGGAAAAAATATCCTTGGGATTTGGTCGATCTCAGGGTGATAGGGTCCTGCAGATGTTGGACTCCTTGCTTACTGTGCCTTAGGGAGTACAGCTAGAACTCACTGAGGCCCAAAAACACCAAAACATACCTCTGGTGTTTGCAGACTCTTCTGTTTATGGTAGAATTGCCTGGTATTTTGGGCTGATCGCTCTTTTATGTGAGTACTGGTTGCTGTCTGAGTAGGTTATGTCCATCGGACTAACCCACTTGGGTTAGTTTGTTCTCAGATTGAGCACCTCTGACTTAGGTATAAAATATGCAAGTGAACTAAGACTCACACTCCCAAGTATACTGTGAATCCTGGGAGCATAAACAGATTTCTATACATTAGGAGGAGTCATGAGACTTTTGCTATACAGCTTTCTCAGTTGCTTGCTCTAACAAAAGGACACTGAGTCTTAGTTTGAAAAACTTTTTTGCAGGTATAAAATAATAGCATAAAAATTATTATTGGGTTTGGTCTCCCTAAGAGTCATAAGGGACTCTAGATACAGGACTCCTTGCTCACTGTTCCTTAGGGAGTACTGCTAGACCTCACTGATGAGGCACAATGGGCTGAAACATATGTCTGGGTTTTGTTGTTTCTCCTGTTCAGAGAAGAATTTTCTGGTATTTCGGGGCAGAATCGAGTGAGACCCGACCGATATGATATACAATATTGCTTCCTGTGAAGGACACATTGAGCAAAATCTGTCTGCTATCTGAGTGGGTTGCTATGCCCATAGAACAAAAAACAAAATAACTTGGAATAGTGCCCTCTCAAACTAACAACCTCTGATGTTTTTTGTAAATATAAAAAAAACGAATGAAGTAAGACTCACACTCTCGTGTCTGCACATTAGAAGGAGCCATGCAGTGGTGTAGCTAGCTCCGGTGCAGTCGAGCACTGAGGCCTGGCTATGGTAGGAGGCCCCCCCCGGAGCTCCCCAACCCTTGTCCATCTGAGAAACCCCTCAGGTTCTCCCAGCTGAATTCCCCCCCCCCCCCCCCCAAATGGACTGGGCTGGTCTGTGCACACAATCACAATTAAGAACGCGCATATGCAGATTATGCTTGGACAAGCTAGTAAAATGTAAAGATATTAAACTATCATCAAAGGTCTGCATAGTTCGAACTATGGTATTCCCAGTAGTAACATACGGATGTAAGAGCTGGACCATAAAGAAGTCTGAGTGCCGTAGAATTGATGCCTTTGAATTGTGGTGTTAGAGAAAACTGCTTAGAGTCCCTTGGACTGCAAGGAGATACAATCAATCAATACTTCAGGAAATCAAGACAAACTGTTCACTAGAAGGTATGATAATGAGGCTGAAGCTCAAATATTTTGGCCATATCATGAAATGGCAGGATTCCCTAGAAAAGACTCTGATGATGGGAAAGATTGAAGGCACAAGAAGAAGGGGATGACAGAGGTGGAGAAGGATAGATGAGGTCACTGTAGCAATGAACATGAACTTGATGGAGCTCAGAGGGGCAGTGACGGAGAAATGCACCTGGTGTGCTGTGGTCCCTAGAGTCCCGGAGAGTCGGACACAACTGAAAGACTAAACAAGAACACCAACAATATATGTTTAGAAGCATATATACATATCACCGCCCTTATTCTTGAGATATATATATATATATATATATTTGGGTGTATGTGTATGTTTACGAGTTGGGGGGGTGCAGCGCAAAAAAATAAATTGCGCAGCACCCTATGGTAGATCAGGGCCCCAAATTTTTTTGGGACTGGGGCCCTCCATTCCCCTGGAGCCATAAGACATTTGCTAAACAACCTTCTCTGTTGCTTGCTCCAACAAAAGAACACTGAGTAAAACTTTTTGGGACTTTCTAGCTCCACCTCTAGTCAACAAACCATGCCCTGGTGCCATGAAGAGATCTCCACTGTACAGCTACTAAATTTGACTCCTCCCAGATAAAATATTTTACTGCCAACAAAGGTTGTAAATATGGCAAGACCATCTTAGGAAGTCATATGGCTGGGCATCATATTATCTGCTATGTTGTTCCCACAACACACAACAACGCAGACCATCTTAAGAAGTCCACATGGCTGGTCAACATGGGCCTCATTCAAGCCCGATCGCTATAGGATGTATGTCTGCGGGTGTGTTGCAGGCTCCCGTTCGTCTATGATTGCGATGCTATTCAAGCCTCAAGCCAGTAAAGCCTGTTTTCACCTGTATCCGATCCGATGATGCAAGCCAAAATCAGTCAAGGCCGTAAGTTGCAATCCTGTCACAGATAAATTAACCAATAGGAAGCAGAGGACGCCAATCAACGAGAAAGTCAACACACAGGTCTAGACGTTGGTGGGTTTTTGAGAGAGATATATAGAGACTGAAAGAGATATAGATAGTGTTAGATAGAGATAGAGAGTTTTAGAGAGAGAACAACATTTTTAGAGCAGGGAGATAGAGAGTGTTAGAGAGAGCGAGTGAGAGTGCCAGAGAGAGAAAAATAGAGAGTATTAGAGAGAGCAAGTTAGAGTGCCAGAGAGAGAGATAGAGAGTACTAGAGAGAGAAACCTCAGAGGAGGAGGAGAGTGAGGAGAGGAGGAGAGTGAGGAGAGAGAAAGGGAACACCGGAGGAGTAGAGTAGGGAGAGAATAAGAGATAGAGGTATGGAGAGAGGGAGAGGAGTAAGCATGTTTGTGAGGGGAGGTACAGGTGGAGGAGAGCAGGAGGGGTGGAGGAATGTGCCCCCGGATGTAGGCACACAAGGTGTAGGAGCAGAGGGTTAGGAGCCTGATCCCAGTGGGGGAGGTAGTTGGGATGAAGGGCAAGCCCCAGGGAGAGAACAGAGAGGCTAGGAACCCCAGGCACAGTTGGCAGGGCAAGAGGCTGTGCCAAAGCTGAGGGCCCACAATTATAGCCAAGAGACAGAAACCCTCCTCAGGGAAGACCAAGCCCGCCGTAGCATCAACCATGGTGGTAGGTATGTGAGACCTGGCGATAAGGCACATGCCTGGAATGAGGTGACTGCAGCTGTGGCTTCATTAGGTGTTGCAAACGGCGATGTTCGGTCAGTTAAACACCGATATGATGACTGCCGGATAAAGGTGAAGAAGAAGATGGTAGCGGAGGCCAGAGCAGCCCGTGGGACTTGTGGTGGCCCACCACTCAACATCATATACTGTGGATGGGAGCGGACTATCAAGGAGTCTTTGGAGCCAGCTGTAGAAGTGGGCCTTCCTGGACAGTTGGACATTGGCTATCAGGAAACCCTGCAAAGTGAGTATCATATGCAGTAGCTGGCACATCAGAATGATATTGCTACCGGGCAGGCGGAAAGCATCAGAGCAATATATGGTGAGATGAGGAGTCATCATGTTTGGATGGAGAGGTACAATCAAATGGCTCATAGGGACAGACAGGCCCAGGCACATCACTTGGCATGGCTGGTGCAGTTGGCTGAAGCCCACATGCCTACACTCCAGCCTTCGGTTCCACAGGCTCCCCCACCACCACAGCCAGAGCCTACAGCCTCCTCATTTCACCCCTTAGTGCCATGACAGCTGCTACACAGCCACCCCAGTTGGACGTAGCCCTCAATCCAACACCACCTGGCCATGGTAGACGGAGGGAGCGAGTGGTTACAGAACGTGGGGGCCAAGTGCTCAGAAAGAGGAAGTAGGTGAGAACATCCCCCAGGTCAGTGGTTGTCAAACATCTCCCCAGGACCCACTACTAAGACCATGATTTGGGTGAAACACTGTGTGAATTCACATGTGAAGCAATTTGAGGCTCCACCACCTGTTACTGTATACTATATGCCTCATTTATTGTTTCCCATAGATCATGGCCTGTCTGATGGCTCTTGAGGAGAGGATTGAGAACCACTTCCCTAAGTCCTCCTCATCCAAACTCCACGATGAATATTATTTTGTATTAATGTTGACATACTAATGGCTAGCTAAAAATGGCTAGCTACAAAGTGTGTAAACGTATTGTTATGTTGAATATATCTGCAATTGATGTTCAATGTGGATTGTCTTGAGATGAGATGCTGAAGTCAACCCAAATAGTGTTCTGATTGATATCTTGTTCTTGTCTCTGTAGGTCTAATTAGCCCAATGTCATGACCACGAAGGCATGTTCCTCAACCTCCTCTTTCTGTGTCACATATTCTGCTAATCAATTTCTGATAATTCCTTAATATCTGACAACACACTGGATTAGATCTGTATGACATTAGCCATGATTATGTTCATCGATTTAATTGAGCATATATAGACAAGTTGTAAGTGCTATGCACATGACTGGTTTCTCCAATTACATGGAGTGGTTTCTAATGATCCTTTTTCTCACCAGATTCCGGTTGCAGTGGTGTAGTGACACCATGTGACCTTGGTAGGTGTTATGCATCATGCTTATTCTAGACTATGACATTACCCCATTTGGGTATCCCCATGTTCTCAAACACAACCTCTTGCCCTTCTGGTATCCGCTCACACCTATGATGTTAATGCGCAGTCATGTCCATTCCTGATTGTGCTCTGTGTATGAAATAAAGCTTTGTTATACTGTTCTCCCCATGTCAGTGTGTTGTCAATGGTTGGGGTTTTGGGACATCCATTTAAACTGAAAGAAAAAAGATACTAATATATACTATAACATATAAGCGCCTTATTTCTGTGACTTCAGGGAATGACAAAATACAAAAGAACCACCTGCCTGTAGCAAACTGTATACTGTTTTTTTATAGTTTTGGGAAATCCACATATATCCCATTTGTGTCACATTCCTATATCTGTAAACTAATGAGCCAAGTGTTACTATGCAATAGATTAATACATGACATAACGATAATAATTAAAATAGTAATAATAGTATTAGATATCATTCATAATATATATCAGATATAATAATAATAGGGGGGTTAATACACATGGAAAGTCCAATTAGTGATACTGTGGAGTATAAACATTCCCCTGAAGGCCTGATAGCAATATGACAGGTGACGATGTGAATTGATAGCAAAACTTAATGGGAGGTCACCAAATGGGAATGGGTATACATCTTGGCACATGGCCACCAGCAATGGTGTGGGACTTTCCAGGATGGGCATAAAGGAGATGGAGGTGAGTTGGCTGTTGCTCCACGTGCATCTGCACAGCCTCCATGTGTTTTTGCAGCCCTTCCTGATGGGTTAGAATAGATTAGTGTGGTGTATGTTCCTTCTGGGCACCTTGTGGTTTGCATTGTGGTGGTGGTGAAGGGGCTTGTGTACCTGAATGAAGCTGTGAGCTATTACATGTAGGGCCACTGAAGGTGGGCAGGTCATAGTAAAGATGTCAGACAAATCACAGTCCGCTAGAGAAGGAACTGACAACCCACTCCAGTATCTTTGGCATGCAAATCTTGTAGATACGCAAAGACATTAGTAGGTGTGCTGCAATCCAGAGAGTAGGACACAACTGAGGGACTGAACAACCATATGTGAAATGTTTCCCTGGTACTTGATATATGCCATGTGGTGGTGTAATATGTCCACTATTTGATGTGATGAGTGAAATGTATAGCAAAATTGAATAGCAAATTAACATGCAACCTCACTTACAGGCTACCGGATCGAGCCAGAGCTCAATTGAATCTAGCTCCAAATGTTCTGTAGTGTAGTTCCCACAACACACTTTAGTCTGGGCTACTTCTGATGTCATCACTAGTATCCCTTAATACTTTGTCACCTGGGAGTTGTTCATGCAATTTTAATATACAACTTTCTAAAGTTATCATTCTGACTTTGAAAGCATTATAAGGTCAACTAGAAACTTACCATGACTATAACAATGACATTTTGCATATGGCACTATTGTGCTTTAAATTTACACTTATAACTGTTCTATTTACTCATAATTTGTTATATACATAAGCAATTTAGTTCTATTCAAACAAATTCACATTCAGCAATTTATCAGCTAGCTGCAGTAATAGGGAACACTGTGTCTCAGAAATAAGAGATGTCAGGAAACTCACTTTTTAATCATATATTCACCTTTTAAAATTGTAATAAAGCCCAGAAAACTTTGATAACATTTGCATTTCTTTTTGGGAAGGTAATGTGCAACGCATCTGCAGTTTAAATAGATTTGCCGGATTAGGAGTTTTTTTACAGACTCAGGTTTAACAATCTATTGATTGTGACAAATACTAAAAGTTTTTTGTTTAGAGTTTTAATAAGAAAAATAACAAATACATTTGGAAAGTTTTTTGTGCAAGTTAATAGATGAGTGATATAGTAGGTTAAAGCAATAATTCAGGTTATTGCATATAAATAAATATAACTTCAATTGCTTGGTAACCACATTTATTATTAGATCCTTCCACAAATCTAATATCATAAGAACAAATGTTGGCCTATGAATGGCGCCCTTCTTGTGTAACATAATTGCAAGTTGGGTAAGCTCGGAAGTAAATGTGAGACAGAATTTTAATTCTTATAACAGATTATATATTACATGCTAATGTTGAGAATTGCTAAATAATGAGTTTGCAAAGAACATTCACCCAGATTCACTAAGCTTTGCAGGGCTGTGAGGCAGGTCTCTGTCTGCCAGTCACAGGCTTTGAGATAGCTTAGTGCAGTGATTCCCTAAACCTAACGTCAAGAACCTCCAGACAGGTCATGATTTAAGTTTAACATTATGTGACCACAGGTGGCTGAATAGATGTGTGATACAGCAGGTTAAAAATGCAGCTTTATTGAGTCACATGTTATTATTTATATGTAATAACCTTAAGTTTTGCTCTGTCATTTTACCCTGCTATATCATTCATCTATTGGCTCTATTGAGTCTCCTTTGTCCAGACATAAAACTAGATAACATACAACTATACTCAGACATACACCCAACAACAAGGGACATACCACAACATCATTAGGTTATAACAGGAAAAAACACACACATTTAAACCCACCACCTGATCGTAACACCAAACTGGACTATTACATCAAATGTTTTCGCCAGAGAACTGCATCCGTTATAACAACACAATATAAAAGAGACTTACACAATCTCACTCAACCAGAAAAAAACTGCCATAAACAGTTTAAAAAATAACTCTGACATCACCATCAAACAGATAAAGGAGGTGCAGTGGTTATCATGAATAGTCACCACTATATAAATGAAGCCAATAGACAACTCTCAGGCAACTCCTACTACAAGAAACTGCACCATGTCCCTACAGAAAAGTATGCTCTTCAACATAAGAAACTCCTCAAAACATTCCCTAGAAATATACATCAAGAATTAGAACAACTTATTCTCGCCAATCCTACAACTGGGACTTTCTACATGCTGCCAAAAATCTGCAAACCAGGGAGACCAATTGTTACAGGTATGGACACTGGCTGAACAGATAACTGGATTTTGTTGAAAACATGCTTAAATCATTAGTAACACCAGTAGCTATATACAAGACACCACTGACTCAACAAACTCAGTCAGATTATAGAACTTAATGTTAACACACTACTTGTCACCATGGATGTAGAGTCTCTTTATAGCAACATCCCACACAAAGATGGCACTGAGGCATGCTTTAAGTTTCTTTCAACGCACACACAAAACCATAAATATAACCCTAAAGTAATAGAATATATCCTTACCCACAACTATTTCACTTTTAACAAAGATACCTATCTACAGATGATGGGGATTGCCATGGGTACCAAAATGGCTCCACATTACGCAAATCTATTTATGGCCAATCTAGAAGAAAGATTCTTATCTGTATCCATGTACAAACCATAAATATACTACTGTTACATATATGATCTGTTCATCATATGGATAAAATGAGAAAGCAAACTCAGAGACTTTCACAGCTCATAAAACACTTTCCATCCATCTATAAAACTTAAAATGGATTCTCCACAAAACAGGTGAACTTTCTAGACACTACTATATCCCTCACCAATAGCACTCTCCACTCTTCTGTATATAGATTCAGCTACCTACATAGACAGATGCAGCTACCTACATAGTTCCAGTTTCCATCCCTCCCACACTAAACAAGCCATCATCCATAGTCAAGCTATTAGATACCATTGTATATGCTCCACCACCGGGGACCGTGCCAAAAAATGTAAAACACTGTCTGAATTTTTAGAACAGAAGGATTACAAACCCCCACCTTTTACCAATAAAATAACCACTGCCATCAAAATACCATGTTAACACATTTTAAAATATAAAAACCAAAGAAGATACTTCACAAATACCTCTAGTCACCACATACCACCCAGTTTTAAAGAAAATATGGAAAATAATAAAAAATTCCCACCTATCACTAACTGAAGATGCACAATTAAAAGATATATTTCCTAAACCTCCCATCCTTGCATTTAAACAACTACTAAACCTGAAACAAAAACTTGTCATCAGAAAATTGGCCAACAACTGAATAAAAAATAGAACTAAACCTTGTAACAAAAGTGATTGTAAGTAATGTCAACACATTTGTAATGATGACGCAGCCACACATAACAACAAGACCTATAGCATCAAAGGATTGTATACAGTACATGTACATCCTCCAATGTGGTTCATATAATTCAATGTACGTTATGTGACACAGGCTGTTACATTGAAGAAACCAGCCAAAAAATGCACTACAGGGAAAGCGATGAAAGGTATTAAAATTAATAGCACAACATTCTCAAGCTCGCAAATCTGCAATAATGTTTTTTTTTAATGTTTAATTTCCGTGTTATATAGATCCCGGCAATCATGTGTTAATACATATAATAGAACTCGCATGGACTAGAATATTATATTTATAGATTTTTTTCATATTGCATTATTTCAGGTCCGATCGCAACTCAGACTTCAAAACCGTAAGTGATTGAAATTTAACCTCCATGTTTTAGTGACGTAATGATGACAGTCTCTTTTACTATGCGCTCCGTCTAAACCATAACTACGGGTTTGAATAAGTAATCATGTTCACGCTCCTAAATGCTACGTGCCAAAGCATGGATTTGGATTCCAGCCATTTCTTTGCAGCCATTTCCTTGCAGGCTTGTCTAATTTAATCACTCTGTAACTCCTGCAAATTTTCGACTTATGCGCTGTACAACGACCACGTCAGGCTTGGAATTTAATAGGGCCCTATGTTGTGTTGATTCCCCCTAAATAGGTTTACCTCATGATTTCAGATCCTGTCTCCACTCTCTCTTCATCTGTTGTTTTTATTCAAACTGAAGGTTCCAACTCATATCAGTATTGCTTCAGACTTGATAAAGAGAAGTTAAACCTCTCGAAAGCTTGTAAATATAATAAGGTGTTTGTCTAATACAAAAGGTATCACAATACTCTGCAATATTCATTATTAATCTATAAATATATAGATTAATAGTTACTAAATTACTAGATTACTGGACATTCACACTGCTTCACTGTTCAGTTTTCATATATATATATATATACAAAATGGGGCCCAGAGATTTATTTTTTTGTGCACTGGGGCCCTCCACTCAGTAGCTCCACCGCTGTACCTGTGTATGTATTTGTATGTACTTTATTTTATTCAAAAAGGGCTTATAAAATCTGTGTGTACTGCCTACAATCAAACAAATAGTCCCTGAATGGGTCTACCCACTGCAGCATATACAGTGGATATAAAAAGTCTACACACCCCTGTTAAAATGTCAGGTTTCTGTGCTGAAACCAACTTGAGCAGCTGAACTTTATTTGGGGTTACTCAGAGGCACTTTAAATGATGGCAGGTGTATGCTGACTCCTATTTAACACAATTTGGAATGTGATTGCTTAATTCTGAACACAGCTACATCCCCAGTTATAAGAGGGTGTGCAGACTTATGCAACCACATTATTTTTCTTTTTTTTTTTTCTTCCCTCCATCTAAAAGATTTTAGTTTGTTTTGTACAGTTTATAGGTCAAATTAAAGGTTGAAAAAGTTCTGAAATGATTTATCTTTGTCTCATTTTTTTACAGCACAGCAACCTGACATTTTAACAGTGGTGTGTAGACTTTTTATATCCACTGTATAGACAGACTCTGTAGGGCTGGATGTGCAGTATAGTGTCCTAGCCTATAAGGCACCACATCTCTGCAGCAGTTTGTAGAATGTTGCTTAGAGATGGTCACTGATAGGCTAGAACACTACGCAGTCAGTGCTACAGTCTCCATGTCTTCA
This sequence comes from Discoglossus pictus, assembly GCA_027410445.1. NCBI lineage: Eukaryota > Metazoa > Chordata > Amphibia > Anura > Alytidae > Discoglossus > Discoglossus pictus. The sequence goes on from CM050167.1 coordinate 379,987,028, forward strand.
TGAGCTGCAGAGGACGGGTAATATAAGTACATACAAATAAATAGATACAAAGGAATATTTTTATATCAAGAGTAATATCCAGGAACCTTCCATGTCCCTTTATTAAATTGTAAGAATATTTCCTCTCCCGGCTGTTGCTGAGCTCTGATGATGCTGCTCTTATAGCGTCTTTCTCATTTTATGTCTAATTTCGCTGTATACCATAGACACATATGCTCATGTTTATATGCATATGCAGAGTTGTGGGGTGTGATCAATTAAAGTAATTAGAACAAGAGATTCTATGTTAACGGTGCCCGTTCCTATGCAAATACTAACTTGCTATATTCAAATACTGTTTTTCTGTTTGTTGTTGAACAAATGGCAATTTAAAAAAACCTGCATAGCAATGAAATGAATGGCCTCCCTACTGACATTGTGGATGCAGCCTGTAGTTAATAGATCTTTCCTGGCTTTCTTCAGAATGTTCCAAAGTTCTGTCTAATAAGTAAGGAGTGAACTTGTGAATGTTTACTGGAAGTAACCTTGAAGGGTCACAAATCTACCAAATTGTGAACTAGCCAATGTGGTAAGTTTTTATATATGACCTCATTTAGCAAATAGACAAAATGTAGAAAACATATTGCAAGAAAGCAATTATTCTTTACTGCAGGGCTCCTTTTTCTTCTCTCATCTTAAAGGGAAATGGTAGATTTCTGGACTTTACTAGATATATAATATCCCTGTGTATCTAGTTACTTTTATGTTCTTTGTTTTTTTAAGCAGTGCTTATAAGCTCTGTTTTTATTGCCTATAATCATACAAATAGTCCCTGTATGTGTCTGCCCATTGCAGTGTATGTCGTCACAGACTCTGAAGGCCTGGATGTGCAATGTAGTGTCCTAGCCTATCAGGGACCATGTCACAGTAGCACATTGTAGAATGTTGCTGAGAAATGGTCACTGATTGGTTGTATGAGATAGTACAGCAAGTAAACATAGGATTATTTGTCTTATTTTAGACAAATCTTATATGCACTTCTTAATAAAATAAATTACATAAAAGTAAATAAATACTTAAATATTATATACCTTGTAAAATCCATAAAAGTTCCATATCCCTTTAACTGCTGTTAATACCTCAGGATTGTGAGCTTTCCTTTAGTTTTGTTAAGTGCACTGTCAACAGTAGCTTCCACATTTCCATTGTGAAAATAGAAACAATAGCTGCATGCTGGATTGGAAAACGGGAGGGGGAGGAAGTGAGAAGGGAGAGGGGGGGGTGGGAAGACGCAGGGGGAAGGAAGACACACGGGAGAGGGCGTAGGAAGAGGGATGGGAGAGAGGGGAGGAAGAGGGAGGGGAGTCGGGGGAAGACACAGGGCATAGGGGGAAGTCACAGGGGAGAGGGGGAAGGGACACAGGAGAGGGGGACGAGACACAGGAAAGGGGGGAAGAGACACAGGAGAGTGGGGAAGAGACACAGGAGAGGTATAGTGGGGGGAGAAGGGGGAAAGAGAAACAGGGTAGGGAGAGAGGAGGAAAGAGACACAGGGGAGGGAGGCTTGAGAAAAGAGACACAGGGGAGGGAGAGGGGGAGAGAGAGACACAGGGGAGGGAGGGGGATGTGATACAGGGGAAGGGGGGTGGGAATTTTTTTTATATCCTGTCATTTATGGCATGCAAACGACTAGTTTTAATATATTCTAAAAAACAAATGTTTGCTATTTTCAACTGTAGTTCTTCAAAATAGAATGTTTTAATTATATGACTAAAGCGATACTTTAATAGATCATTAGATAGAGAATTTTTAAGTTATCACTTTTTCTTATTTATTAATTAATCTATATTTGGTCTTTAAAATAAGGTTCAATTATACATCATTTATCATAGTAAAATGGTATTCTTATATGCTAGAAAATACTGTTTTTGACATAAAAGTATTTAAACTCAAAAAACGTAAAGTTTGTATTTGCAAAAAGAATCCAGAAAATTAAAAAAGGTCTATAAATTGTTTGTTTTTAGTAGCTAACAAGAGGCAGTTAGGAAAGGTAACATGTATTTCTGTGCAGAGTTCAGTTGTGGTAATCCCATTCATTGGGGGGAATTGACTAATCAAGTGAAGTGGATGAAATGAAGGGGCAAGGGATGTAATGCCATTTTTTTTTAAATGCACAGGTGAACATCATAGCCAGTTCCGGAGCTACTGGTAGTGCAGCAGGTGCAAAGCATAGGAGCCCACAACAGGGACCCTCTGCTACTGGCAGTAAAATGAGGAATCTTAATTTTTAGATGAGGAAGGCACATAATTACGTTATATATTGGTGATATGAATATCTACATATAATTTAGAATGTTCTATTGACCCCAAAGGATGACGAGAAAAGTTATAAAAAAAAAAGTTATAAATAATGAATTACCAGATTTGTCCCCTAGATGGAGCTCTATGGAGCAGTGTGTCTTTCCCATGAAAGCTTTGACCCATCATTTATCTTTATATATCTATATATGTGTATATATACATATATATATATATATATATATCACATATATAGTTGTGAGCGTACGGGTTGTTGCTCATGCTTGCGGGCTCGCGTAGCGAGCCGCGGCCCTCGCGCAGCGAGCCGCGGCCCTCGCGTAGCGAGGTCACTGGGCAAGGGCCTCAGTTGCTGGCATGGAGCGCCTTCGGCGCTCCATGCCAGCAACTGAGGCTCCTCGCAAAGCGAGGGCCTCAGTTGCTGGCGAGGTCACTGGGCACGGGCCTCAATTGCTGGCATGGAGCGCCGAAGGCGCTCCATGCCAGCAACTGAGGCCCCTCGCGAAGCAAGGGACTCAGTTGCTGGCGAGGTCACTGGCCAAGGGCCTCAAACCCTCGCAAACTTCACGTCACTACTCCAAAAACACGACACACAAATTACGACACTCGCTAAATTTTACGAGGAACGCAAACAACCTACTCTAAACTCGCAAAACACCACAACAAACTCGCAAAACACCACAAGAAACTCGCAAAATGCCACAAACCACCTACGGATATTCATACCACACAGTGCACACATTCAGCATGCTTACACAGCAGCTCCACACCACTAATGCTGCAGCAACATCAAAACAGATTGCAGATCTTCAACACAATGCTTCAAAATAGGTAAACTATATTCATTTATTAATGTATTACATATTTCATTATTACACACCAAACAGCATTAGCTACCTTACAATTTCATTGCCGTCATTTTTTGACGGGCAATTCGCTAGTATATATATAAATATCACATATTATAATTGTTGAACTACGAAACGTCGTCACTCTTTGCGTGGTGCGACTCTCATAGCATGCTCGCCGTTAACTCTGAGCACTTAGGCGTTGAGTGCCAAAGGCTCATCGCCTGCGAGCATCGTGTAGTGCGGCGAGCTATTAACTCACAGCACTTAGAGCCGTTAAGGCACTAAAACTCGCAGCTCAGCCTTTAGCGCTCATCGCCTGCGAGCCTCGTGTAGCGTGGCGAGCCGTTAAGGCACTGCAACTCACAGCACTTGGCTGATGAGCGCAGAAGGTGCTCATTGAATGACTTATCAAATTGCCATTCGCCAAATTGAATAGGGCTCTATTTAAAAAAAGAAGTTTTTACTTACTGAAGAGCTTGCTTTTGCATAGAAGTTCACTAACTAAATACTTCAGGAAAAAAAATATCCTATGTTAGAGTCATAACCAATTGCCCCATTCGCAATTCAATAAGGCTGTTAGGCTAAAAGCAGTTGACGAAAGCGACTTAGAAAAAAAAATTACAAGACGTGGGACTTAGAAAACATAAAATACGAGGTTGGAAAAAACGAAGTTAACGGCTGAACTGCAAAAATCTCAATACACGAAAAACACAAAAAAAAATAAAACAAAAAAAACAACAAAAACATCACACACAGCACGGGGGAACAGCCAGGATGTCTGGGAGTGAGGTGGAACGCAAATTTAAGTACATTTTAAAGTGTTTCGGCACTCAAATATCGGCTAAGCAAGAAAAAAAATGGCGGCCCCAAAAAAATGAAAACGAGGCTACATGACCCTGAACCGTGCAATGTACCACTTTCACACAGGAACGTACGAGGTACAAGATACACTTCTGCAAAGGACACCAAATACTCACGACAAACGACGCAACTTTACACTCTTAAGTTGCAAATCACAACATTACGCATCTACAGTAGCGCTTTACACAAATAAACCAACGTTTTGTCCTCATGCACACAGCCTACTTCTAATGCACAGTTGGGACATTCATAAAAAATCTCCACAGGCCAGCAACAGTCCAACTGGACATTATATGCTGCGGGAAAATGAAAAAAGATTGTTAGCTCTTCAGCCTATTGATTGATTGATATATTAATTACAAAAAGGTAAAGTATATTAATTCATTAAGTAACTTATTAATTTATTATTATTTACAAAAATAGAGACATATGTATCTGTCTTTGGGATGAGCGCAGAGGCTGCTCAGAGGAGCAAAAGTACAACAGAGAAGAAAATGGAAAAAGATTGTTAGCTCTTCAGCCTATTGATTGTGGGATATATTAATTATAATTAGGTAAAGAATATTAATTAATTAAGTAACTAATTAATTGATTATTAGTTACAAAAATATAGACATATGTATCTGTCTGTCATGAGTGCAGAGCCTGCTCAGAGGAGCAAAAGTACACCAGAGGAGAGGCTTGCAATGAGCGCTGAAGGTCCTCCTAGTACAAAAATATTCACATTGTGTGGCAAACAGCATTGCCATGGCTTAAAATTTTATTGACCGTCATTTTTTGACGGGCAAGTCGCTAGTATATATATATATATACATATTATTATTATCTTTATTTGGAACGCGCCAACATATTCTGTAGCGCTGTACGCGACAAAAAGCAAAATTAGCACCTTATAAAGAATGGAGGGCCCTGTTTTTGAGCTTAAAATCAAATGTACATAGTGCTTGTTTCCAAGGCACTGACACAAGATTGAAAACTCACAAACTTACAACCTAGGGTTTAGGTGTGATACAAGAGGGTGACAAATGCAAGATGGCGGTGTGAAAGCAATTTGTTTAGTAAAGTGCAAGTGTCTGTGTGTTGTACTGTAGATTGTGGGTGTGAGTGATATTAAGCTGTGGAGTGTGCAGTTGTACATATTAAGGCTGAAGGTGATAAGAATTGAATTATGTTGCAGCGGCAAGGGCATTAAGAATTTAAATAAAGCAAGGCGCACCGGTGGTTGATTTGCCCCTTCCTCCTGTCCTGGGATTAGAGTTGAATTACCCCCCCCCCCCCCACCCAGATATTTTTGGGCTCCTCTGCCCATGTCTGAATAGATGAGTTTTTAAAGAGCATTTAAAAGTCTGAAAACTTGAAGAGAGTCTGGCAGAGCAGGGCAGGGAATGCCACAGGATAGAGGAAAAACATGAAAAGTATTGGAGATAAAGAGATGTATGTTGTATGCAGAGTAGAGAGAAAAGTCCGGGGAGTATCTTGGGATCAGATATAGAGATGTGCTAAATTTTATCCTTCATTGTGTTACTTGGTTAATAACTTCTCACCACGTTTCCATTCAATTCAATGGGGATGGTTATCAAACACCACTCTGGTGAAAAAATGGTGGATGAGCCATAATGTGTATGAGGGTGCAGAATTGTTGAGGGCTTTCTAGGTGAGTATTTTGAATGTATTACTAATACATAATAATAATAACATGAATAATTGTATTCTTATATTTCACATGAAAGCTTAAAAATAGAAAATACATTTTAGTTCTTTAAAATGAATGTTGGCTTTGGCGTTGCTTTTGAAACTGAAGATTAAAATATAATTGCTTTAAAAAAAACGAGGATTTATCTTATGATAACAATTATGTATCTAATGGGGTATTGATTCACCACAAACTGTTTTTATTTCATTAGTAGTTTAGAGTTTCTGCTACATTTAGCACTCCATCTTTGAATAAAACTGGCACTTTACTACCAACTGCACCTGTTACTGTTGTTTTTCTCCCAATTTCTTTCATCCATTTATCAAAGATAAGAACAAGTTGTGTGCACCTTGCGCTCATTCCCTTCCTATGCAGGTCTTCAGACTCTTCTGTTGTGTGATTTAAATTTGATTTAATACCTACTTGAACTTTATCATCCATCCAATCTCATGATGAGTTTGCAGTTACTGATTTAGTATGAAAGGCTATTATCAAAGACATTAAAATGATCGTACCAAGAAGAAACAAATACAAGATACGGATGACACATCTACAAGCAATATTTTATATAGGTTGTTTCATTTTGTCCTTCTACGGAGAACACATTTCTCAGTCTCGAGTCCTTGCTAGTTATTAACAGTAAATACAGTATTTTAGGTATATCCTAAATATAAATATCTTATAATATATATATATATATATATATATATATATATATATATATATATATATATATATATTGTATATATAAATATATATTATAATATAATATAAATGGATATGAAATCGCAAAAAATATTGTGCATATCAGGCATTAAAATCATAAGTGAATGTTCTTTACAATTTTTAAACTGTTGAAGAATTTACTTAAATATTGTCACTTTGAGTTTAGGATTGTATAGCCATGATTTATATATTCATACTTTCTCATAAAGAGACATGGATGAGTGGTAAGAGTAATCAGCCTAATTATCCTAATTTGTGGCACTGCATGATACAGCTCATTTTGTATACAGCTGATTCGGGGTGGATACAAGCCCTAATAGTGTAGGGGTAGCATGCAAGATTTCCATTCTTGCGACTCTGGATCAATTCCCAGCTAGCGCAATGACACTGGGTTCCCTGGTGGTCCAGTGGATAGGATTCAGTGATTTCACCGCTGTGACCTGGGTTTGATTCCAGTAAGGGAACCAAGAGGTCACACTACCCTGAAGTCATGCAGGGTTGGGCCTGGTCAGTACTTGGATGGGAGACCACTAAGGAATTCCAGGGGCTGTATGCTGTGTCCCACTTGAGATGGAACTGGCAACCCACTCCAGTATCTCTGCCATGAATACCAAATGGATCAGCATGGTGTGTTATGGTTCATAAGGTCACGGAAAGTCAGACACAAACACACACAACCTCTATAAAATCACAAACTATAAATGCTTATAACACAATTGCTTATTTTAGTAGCAATTTACAAAAGGAAAACACTTTTTACACATGACAAAACAGCATATATGATGAATTTAGTGACCATTTATGCATGTGTGGATTAAGTATTGATTAAGTCATTATATTTTACTCACCTTATTTCAAAAAGAGATGTATCTTCAGGGAAAACAGGTATAGCAAAGGTGATAAATAATGAGTGGAGAGAAAGTAAGGAAGGAAATTAAGTAAGTTATCAAGGCTAAAGAGAGCAGGAGAGGAAGAAGTGTAAAAGAGTGGCAGAGAAAAAGATGGGAAAGCGAGGAAGAAACTATAATAGAAGGCAGGGCTACACAAGCGGCTTTGGTCAACATATAATTTAAATAAATCGCTGAATGAGAGAATCTCTAACAGTAGAATGGATCAGTAGTGTTAGGGAATTATCTTGTATGTATCTAGTACACAAGAATGTCACAGCTGGACAACTGATTTTGTAAAGGAGCCCATGCAAGAGCATATTAAAGAAGGGTTATTCATTTTATGAAGGCAAGATGGTACACCATAGGAATGATTTGTCAAAGCCACTTAGCTGCAACATAAAGGTAACTCTGACACAAAATAACTTCAAATAAGGAAACTTGCCGTGAGAAAGTATTTTCGATTCCTCAATGTAAATTATTGAACTTTAGAAATATTAGAACTTTTTTACCGACAACCTTATTAAATTGCGATTCAACCAATTGGATAGGGGTCTCTAAAAGCACAGAGCATATTTTTTTCCAGAAGTTTTTAGTTTGTGAACTTCTATCCAAGAGCAAGGTCTTCACTAACTAAACACTTCTGTCAAAAAAAATATTCTATGTGCTTATATAGAGCCCTATCCAATTAGCCGAATCGAAATTTAATAAGACTGCTAAAGTGTTAAGTTCTACAACTTTTTCTTAAAGAGGTATGAATTGATAAAGTCAATTCAAAGAATTAAAGAACACCTTTTTTGGGGTGTAACATGATGTGTGTCCACAAAATTTGAATTTAAAAATTATATTCTTTATTAATACTTTATTACAAATTGTTTGGTTTTTAAAATCCGATTGATTAAGAAAACGTTTTAAGACGTTACTCCTTCAAGAATTTGTATATATCTTTGCAATTATTATATATTGGTAGTACACACACAGTTTTATAATCCACTTTTAGAAATATTTTACATTAACATATTATTATAATAATTACAAAGATATATAAAAATTCTTGAATGAGTGACGTCTTGTGTAATAATACACTTAGTTTTCTTAATCGTTCGGATTTTAAAAACCAACAGCCCCATTAAATTCCAGCGTCGTAGATAAGAGGTTTGAACTTAAGCCCTACGTTCTTCAAATTTAGAAAAGTTACAACGCTATTAAATTAGCCCTGCTGCGAGCAACGTGTGAGCTACGCAGCAGGGCCGTCCGTGTCAGACACAGACAAACTGTGCATGAGGAGTGATAGCCTGCGAGATGATCTCGCAGGCTCCCCCACCTCATCACTGGCTGCGGGGGTCCAGAACTACATATAAGCCCTGCTGTGTGGGGTACTCCAAGTACCCCCCCGACACCTAAAATTAACCCCCTCTATGCTGGAGGTCCTCATGGGGACCCCCAAAGTGACCCCACATTAACCCTTTGTATTAACCCCTTACAGCGGGGGACCCCCGCATGCCCCCCACATTAACCCCTTGCAGCAGGGTCCCCGATCGGCATCAATCTGGTTTATTGGGGGGAATAGTGTAGTGTAGTGTTTGGGTTAATAATAGGCTTCCCATTGTCCTATGTGGGTCTTCATAGACCCTTATGGGGCTGATTGGGTTAAATAGAGGCTTACGGGGGGTCTGTATAGACCCGCCCATAAGGGATGGGGTTAGATGAAGGCTTATGGGGGTCTGTATAGACCCCATAAATGATGGGATTAAATAGGGCTAGATAAGGTTAAATAGGTCCAGTTAGTGTTATTAGATCCAGATAGGTTTAAATAGGCCAGTTAGGGTTAGATTGACCCAGCAAGGGTTAGATAGGCCCAGTAAGGGTCATTAGGTCCAGATAGTGTTAGATAGGCCCAGTTAGGGTTAGATAGGGTTTAGTATGGGTTAATTGGGTATAGTTAGGGTTAACAGTGTAGTGCTTAGACTTTATCATGAGGGTCCTGGAGGACCCTCATGGCACTTGTAGGGTTAACAGTGTAGGGGTTAAAAGTGTCCTATAAGCATCTATATAGACCCCTATTGGACTGAGAGGGTTAATTATAGTCTCATGGGGCTCACTATAGACCCCCATGAATTATAGAGCTAAGTTAGGGCTCATGGGGCTCTGTTTAGCGCCCCATGAGTTATAGAGTTAATTAAGGGCTTCTGTGGGTCTTTATTGACCCCCATGAGTGAAGGGGTTAATTAAGGGCTTTTGGGAGTCTGTATTGACCCCCATGAGGGACAGGGTTAATTAAGGGCTTCTGGGGGTCTGCATTGACCCCCATAAATGACGGTGTTAATTAAGGCGTTATGGGGGTCTGTATTAACCCCCATGAGTGATGGGGTTAATTAAGGGCTTTAGGGGGGTTGTATTGACCCCCATGAGTGACAGGGTTAATTAAGGGCTTATGCGGGTCTGTATTGACCCCCATGAGTGACAGGGTTAATTAAGGGCTTAAGGGGCTCTGTATTGACCCCCATGAGTGACAGGGATAATTAAGGGTATATGGGGGTCTGCATTGACCCCCATGAGTGAGAGAGTTAATTAAGTGCTTATGGGGCTCTGTATAGAGCAACCATGAATTATGGAGCTAATTTAGGGCTCATGGGGCTCTGTTTAGAGTGGTTTAGTACAAGGAAAAATATAATATTAACACTTTGCAAAAACATGGAGGGCTCTGTCTTTGAGCTTAAAATCGAACATACATAGGGCTATTTTCACAATGCATCTTACAAGATTGAAAATACATCTAAAAGGTTTGTGTGTGATACAGGTAGATGGAAGATCTCAGTGTGTAAGGCAATGAGTCAAGCAAATGGAGGTGCCTGTGTGTTGCACTGTAGATTGTGGGTGTGAGTCATATTATGCTGCAGATTGTGCAGTTGTGTAAATTATGGCTGAAGGTGATGAACTTCTTTAAACAGAAACATTTTTAATGAGCTTTTAAATGTTTTGAGGTAGTAGGATAGTCTAGTGGAGTGAGGCAAGAGATTTATAGGGTTGAGACAGCACAAGAAAAGTCCTTAAAGCAGGAGTGAGGGCAGTGATAAGAGGAGGGAAGAAGAAGGTCAATAGAGGAATTGAGAGGGTGGTTGGGAGAGTATTTTGAGAAGAGGTAAGAAATATAAGTGGGTGCACTGCTGTTGAGGGCTTTATATGTTAGAGTCATGATTTTAAATTGTATTCTGGAGGCTACTGGAACCCACTGGAGTGACTGACAGAGAAGTACTGTAGCATTGTGTACGGTAGAGGAGTCTAGCAGAACCGTTCATTATGGATTGGAGTGGGGACAGACGGACATGGGTAGGCCAGCAATGAGTGAGTGGCAGCAGTTCAGGAGATATATGATGAGAGAATTAATTAGAATTTTAGTTGTGTCTAGTGACATATTTTGGATTTATTTCTTAAGTGAAAATGACAAGATTATGTTATTGATTGTATGTGAGAAATGAAATAGAGTGTAGGTCCAATATAAACCCAAGACAGTGGGCCTGGAAGATGGAAGTGATGATGGCACTTTCAACAATTAGATATATGTGAGGAGGAAGCTGTAGTAGAGGTTGGGAACATTTCGAGCTCAGTCTTTCAGTTAACGTGCAGACATCCAGGAGGTTATGCTTGAGAGACAATTGGTAACTTGTGCTAGAGAGAAGGGGGATTGATCTGGTCCTGAGAGGTAGATTTGAGTGTCATCAGCATATAGACGATACTGGAATCCAAACTGTTTTATTAGGATACCAAGGGAGGATGTGTAGATGGAGAAGAGGAGAGGGCCTAGGACTCAACCATGTGGCACCCCAACAGTCAGAGAGCGGGGGTGAAATGTGTGCAAGTTTGACTGAAATAGTAAAGTGGTAAATTAATCCAGTGATGGGGCAAACTGAGAGAAAAAGTACCCAACAGAATAAGGCATATGGTTGGAATTCAAAGTAGGGTAGAGCAAGATGGTTTAGGGGTAATAGAAAAGGGAAAGACATCTGAATAGGTAGTAAAGAGAATACTGGAGTTGGGCTTTGTGATGAAGATTAAATAATGAGTTGCAGGAAGAGGTAGTTTGGATTTGTTGGTATTGGCATAAAATTCATAGATGGTGAGAACTGACCAGGTAACTATAAACAAGTCTACGTGGATGTGAAGGAGGGTGGCTGTGCTGGTGGATTTATTACTCTCTCTCTAACTCTATGGTGATAAACCTGAATATTATTTACTGTGAAGTACTTTTAAATTGAAGTTTCTGTATTGTATTATTGAAAATATTTTGACCTTGTTTTCATGGTGAGTGATTGTATAAGCAGCCCGACACAATGCAACTGACCCCCACCCCTGAAATCTGTGTATTCCATCCTCTGTGCTCAGTATGTTAGAGATTTATAAATTATAAAATGTATTTCAATTGGTTTTAAATTTAAGAAACAGATGGAGATGTGATCAACTGTGTGTTGACATCTGATGGTTTCCCATTAGTGTGAGTTGTTTATTAAAATAGCAAATAAAAGCAAAGATAATTTCATCTTATGGATAATATTAGTTCCACATGTTCTGCTAAGGGAATAACAATGAAAAAGGTAATGACCTAAACAAAGCTACCAAGAGTTTTCAAAGACTCCTAATAAAAAAAAGAGTCTGTTTCACACAGTTCCCTCCCGTCAGTTCACAGTGTGATTTCACCAGTTTTAATGAATTTCCATCTGGCTGCCTCAAGAGCTTTGAAATCCAATTTGTGCCCTTGATTACAAGAGGAAATATAATCATCTCAATACAATATCATAACCTGTTGAATCTTGAACTTTGTTTTAGAAATTATTTTTAAGCCAAAAAAATAACAATAATGAATAAAATGAGAAGGTTTTAAGGGCAGAAACATAGCACATTAAATAGATTAGGTCATTTATATATTTCATAGAGTCATATACAGGACAAAACTTGGTTCTGGAGATAATATATATACAGTGCCTTGGAAAAGTATTCACCCTCTTGACTTTTTACCTATTTTGTTACATTCCAGCCTTAAGTTCAATGTTTTGTTAATCTGAATTGTATGTGATGGATCAGAACACAATAGTCTAAGTTGGGGAATTAAGATGAGAAAAATTTATACATAAAACAATTTTTTGGAAATAGACAGAAAATTGTCATGTGCGTATGTATTCACCCACTTTGTTATGAAGCCCATACAAAGCTCTGGTGCAACCAATTACCTTCAGAAGTCACATAATTAGTGAAATGATGTCCACCTGTGTGCAATCTAAGTGTCACATGACCTGTCATTACATATACACACCTTTTTTTAAAGTTCCCAGAGGCTGCAACATCTAAGCAAGAGGCAATACTAACCAAATACAGCCATGAACACCAAGTAACTCTCCAAACAAGTAAGGGACAATTTTGTTGAGAAGTACAAGTCAGGGTTAGGGTATAAAAAAATATCCAAATATTTGATGATCCCCAGGATCACCATCAAATCTATCATAACTAAATGGAAAGAACATGGCACAACAGCAAACCTGCCAAGAGACGGACGCTCACCAAAACTCACGGACCGGGCAAGGAGGGCATTAATCAGAGAGGCAGCACAGATACCTAAGGTAACCCTGGGGGAGCTGCAGAGTTCCACAGCAGAGACTGGAGTATCTGTAGATAGGACGACAATAAGCCGTATGCTCCATAGAGTTGGGCTTTATGGCAGAGGGACCAGAAGAAAGCCATCACTTTCAGCAAAAAACAAAATGGCATGTTTTGAGTTTGCGAACAGGTATGTGGGAGACTCCCAAAATGTATGGAGGAAGGTGCTCTGGTCTGATGAGACAAAAATATAACTTTTCGGCCATCAAAGAAAACGCTATGTCTGGTGCAAACCCAACACATCACATCACCCAAAGAACACCATCCACACAGTGAAACCTGGTGGTGGCAGCATCATGTGTGGGGATGTTTTCCAGCAGCCAGGACTAGGAAACTGGTCAGAGTTGAGGGAAAGATGGATGGTGCTAAATACAGGGATATTCTTGAGCAAAACCTGTACCACTCTGTGCGTGATTTGAGGCTAGGACGGAGGTTCACCGTCCAGCAGGACAATGACCCCAAACACACTGCTAAAGCAACACTTGAGTGGTTTAAGGGGAAACATATAAATGTGTTGGAATGACCTAGTCAAAGCCCAGACCACAGTCCAATAGAAAATCTGTGGTCAGATTACTGTTCACAAGCGCAAACCATCCAACTTGAAGGAGCTGGAGCAGTTTTGCAATGGCTTCCTTTAAGCTTATGCACAGCTTCAATGCAAAGCCAAGGTTGGATTAAACACAGGCTGAGTATCCTATCCATGTACAGCTGTTTCAAGCTTACTGGCTATCATTAGCATGGAGCGGGATCTCAGCCTGTGTTGTGGACTTTATGAGTAGGTAGTTCACCAAAACAATAATTTATAATATGGTTGGCAAAAGAGCGATAGAAGCCTCCACCGTACAGTAGTACAGAAAAATAAATAGTACATCTGCGTTCACATTTGAATGTCTTAAGAAAGTTAAAAAAACCTGCTTCCAGCTCATAATTCCGAGAAAAACAGTTATTACACTGCATTCTTAATATTTTACGTATTTGCATTCATATAGTGACCCTATCTACAGTGTTATATAAATTAGCTATCATGAGCTTATTTACATCAGACCAGGTAAAATACTAAAAGATGCTGTTTAACCTCAGCTTCACATTCAAAAGTACCTGTTACCAAACAAAGGGCCTCATTCAATTGCGATTTGGCCAATTGAATAGGGCTCTATATAAGCACAGACCAAATTTTTTTATAGACGTTTTAGTCAGTGAAGACCTTGCTTTTGGATAGAAGTTCACTAACTAAAAACGTCTGTAAAAAAAAAATATGCTCTGTGCTTATATAGAGCCCTATTCAATTGGCCAAGTCACAATTGAATGAGGCCCAAAGTCATCAGTAGAGCTTATTGACATTAATATTTTACCAAATGCAACAGGTAATGGCAATATAAAGAATAGGCATGCTGCTCATTTCACTTCTATAGCAACTTCTATCCAAAAGCAATAACTAAAAACTTCTGTAAAAAAAAAAATGCTGTGTGCTTATATAGAGCCCTTTTCAATTGGCCGAATCGCAATTCAATAAGTAAGTACATAAGTTATATGAGTTCTATAAATTATCTTTAGGCATTAATGGGTATGAGAAATGGATAAACTCAATTATCTTTCAGAACAATAGTAAAAATGAAATTAAAACAGGAAATTAAATGAGCAAATTATATAACATTATTTAATTAATAATAATAATAATAAAGACTAACAAGCTAGAATTCCAATCAGCATAAAGTGTAAGCTGCCATAATTCAAGGTCCAAACACTTAGTATTGCATCAGCTTTGTTGAAATTCCTCTATTCCTTGATGAGATGTGTATTCCTCTGCTACTTAATTTGCTTAAGAGTGGCTCTGATTTGCATGTTCTGTTTTGCCTATAAGACCCAGCCATGGCATCCTATTTTCTATAGGAAAAATTCATCCAAATGTTTGCCGGGATTTCAATTAATCAAATTCATCAATAATTAAATAACAAATTAAAATAAACAACCAGACTAAAGTAAAAAATGTACCATTTAAAGTTAATAGGATATATATTTTCTAAACTATAAGTTGGTAATTTTCAATTAATATATACCATACCTCTCATTATTATTACATAGTCAATGAGGACAACAAGTTAAGTAAAATAGTAGGGGAGTATATTGCTCCCCCCGAGTATCTAGTGGAATGTAGAGCATGGACAAAAAAATCAAAACTTGGAGCATAATGAAATGGAAGTCAAATAGATAGATAGAGATTAGTAAAACAATGTAATAATAAGTAAAGCCATTTTCTATCTATCTATCTATCTATCTATCTATCTATCTATCTATCTATCTATCTATCTATCTATCTATCTATCTATCTATCTATCTATCTATCTGTCTGTCTGTCTATCTATCTATCTATCTATCTATCTATCTATCTATCTATCTATCTATCTATCTATCTATCTATCTATCTATCTATCAATCTACCTATCTATCCTATTTTCTCTAAGAAGTTATACTAATTTTAAAATAGGCAAAAGAGTAAGGTTGATTTGTTTTAATAGAGTAGTTTCTGAGGCTGAAGGCCATTGAGGAAGTGGGAAAGAGACATAGGGGACGGTGAGATAAAGGGAGGCGCACAAGGTAGAGGGGGGAGGCTGCAATGAGCGCCAAAGGCACTCATTGCGAGGACGTAGTGGGCCCAGGGGGGAGAGGGGGAAGTCCTGCAATGGGCACAGAAGGTATAGGGGGCAATGAGATGGGGAGGTAGAGGTAAGGAAAGATACACAGGGGAGGTAGAGGGGGTAAAGAGACATGGAAGGGAGGGGGGAAGCGACATGGGAGGGAGAAGGGGGAAAGACACAGGGGAGGGAGAGGGGGAAGAGGCGGCAAAGAGACACGGGAGGGAGAGGGAGGAAAGAGACACAGGGGAGGGAGTGGGAGAAAAGAGACACAGGGGTGAGAGAGGGGGAGGAAGACATAGGGGAAGGAGAGGGGGAAAGACACAGGGGAGGGCGAGGGGGGTAAAGAGACATCAGAGGGAGGGGTGAAACGACACAGAGGAGCGAGAGGGGCGGAAGACATAAAGGAGGGAGACTGGGCAAAATAACACAGGGGAGGGACAAGGTGGGGAAAGAGAAACAGGGGAGGGAGGGGGAAGAGACACAGGGGAGGGAGAGGAAGGGAAGAGACACAGAGGAGGGAGAGAGGGAAGAGACACAGGTGAGAGAGTGGGGGAAGAGACACGGGGGGGGAATAAAGTCAAATATTATCCTGCCGTAATAAGCGCCAAGGACACTCATTGCGTTGCCTGCAAGTGGTGCCGAAGGTGTTCATTGCGAGGTTTGCAGGGGGAAGCAGAGAAGAGGGAGGGAGAGAACACAGAAGGAGGGAAGGAAAGAGAGAAGCCATGCATAGCGAGACTCACATTGCCAGGCTTTGCCGATCATGGCGAGGCTCGCAATGTGCAGCACCATTGCGAGGCTTGCAAATATTATGCCGTCAGTTTTGAGGGGGGCAAGTGGCTAGGTTTCAGTGTCCCTGGGAATAGTTTACTTCATTTTATTACTGTATTAACACTTGAATGATGATGTACACCTTATATTTAATTGTTTTTGGGTTATTACTAATACATTGTTGTGTTTTTTTATTGCAGGGTCACGAAAATATTTTGGGGGGCGTTTGCCCTGACGCCCCAATGGACGGGCCGCCCCTGTGTTTATATATTATTAGCTTGTGAATTTATAGTGACTTGTGTAATGCTATTTATTTCCTTTATTGTTAGATTTCTGAAGAGGTGAACTAAATAATAATAAAAACTGTGAATTCAAAAAAAAAATTACTCTGTTTTATGTAAAAAAATACTATATGTAAAAAATAGAACCATGTTGATCCTTTAAGCGCTAGTAAAGCATGGTAGTTTCATTAGGTTAACAGCTAAACCACATGTCAGTAGTTATGCAAATGAGGAAGCCATTGAAGTTGCATGTTTCCACACTTGCACTAATTCCTCTCCACTGATTATCTCTCCATAATTCTTATCAAGTTGTATGGCTTATCATTCACTGCCTCTGCCTTTTTATCTTCCTATGCAAAAATATGCATT
This sequence comes from Discoglossus pictus, assembly GCA_027410445.1. Classification (NCBI taxonomy): domain Eukaryota; kingdom Metazoa; phylum Chordata; class Amphibia; order Anura; family Alytidae; genus Discoglossus; species Discoglossus pictus. Next base: position 380,004,047 of record CM050167.1, read on the forward strand.
ATGCAGTATTTAAAGGGATGAAAGACCACATCAGTGCAATTTATTTGATTAGCAAAAAATATTAAACTAGTAAATACAATAGGCTTCAAGTATTATTATTATTATTATTTTATTATTATTACTACTACTACTACTATTATTACTGCTAGTAACTTGCTTGTCATAAAGGACGGTATCATATGTTCAATTGTTTGTTCTGTCTCTCTCTCTGTGCTGTCTCTCTCTGTGTGCCATCTTCCTCTCTGTGCGCCCTCTCTCTGTGTGCACCCTCTCTCTCTCTGTGCGCTCTCTCTATTTGTGCGCTTTCTCTCTCTGTGCACTCTCTTTCTTTGTGTCCTCTTTCTCTGTGAGCTCTCTCTCTGTGCCCTCTCTATGTGTGTGTGGCCTCTCTCTGTCTCTGTGCACCCTCTTTCTCTGTGTCCTCTTTCTCTGTGAGCTCTCTCTCTATGCCCTCTCTATGTCTGTGTGCCCTCTCTCTCTCTCTGTGCACCCTCTTTCTCTGTGTCCTCTTTCTCTGTGAACTCTCTCTCTGTGTGCCCTCTCTATGTGTATGTGCCCTCTCTCTCTATGTGTCCTCTCTCTTTCTGTGCCCTCTCTCTCTCTCTCTTTGTCTCCTCTCTCTGAGTTCTATGGGCTCTCTGTCTCTCTCCCTTCCTTTCTCTGCCTCCCTCCCTCTTACTCTCTGTCCCTCCCTCTCCCTCCCTCCCTCCCTCCCTCCCGTTGTTACGGTGCAGTTCCATCTGCACGAATACGACAAGAACTGAGCAGGCGCGACTTTGTTGCTCATGAGTATTTGGGTGATTTTCCTGTCCTTAGGGTACTAGCATGTGCATAACATCCGCGCAGAACGCATCTCGCAGGCGTTACAACCTAACAGCTATTATAATGGATTATTGTTATTATTATATTCCTGGCAGAATGCCAGCCGACTCACTAGTTCTAG